>JAOYSI010005650.1:1695-13398 GCA_025775065.1 Hiodon alosoides
CACAGCAATGGTCCACCACACAGTAAGGGTCCACCACACAGCAATGGTCCACCACACAGTAAGGGTCCACCACACAGCAATGGTCCACCACACAGTAAGGGTCCTCCACACAGCAATTGTCCACCACACAGCAATGGTCCACCACACAGCAGAGGTCCAGCCAATGGCGGTCTTTTGGTTGGAAAAGTTGTGTTTAAGAACAAGACACTATTGAGCCATTAATATTATTTTTAATAAGTGATTTTGTCCTATGGTGACCATCGCACTCAGATTAAACTGTGGCACACTTTCCCAATATACTGTAAACTGCTTGGCTGCCTTGCTGTATTGTTGTATGGCTAATGCACTCTAATTACGTTACATGGCTGTATGTCCAAGTCATTCTGGAAAAAAGTGTTTGCTAAAGGAATGAATGGAAATCACCATTTGTCTGAACATGATCTTTCATGTGTCTAAATTCTGAGGTGTGCAGATTAAGAGATTATATTTTTCTCTAAGTCCTGTTGTTACTTAACTTGTGACATGACAGCAATACGGTTTATCGTGAATAAACCACCATTCACAAAGCACCGGGAGATGATTCTCGTGAATATCGGAAGAAACGGCACATTACTCAAAAAAAAAAACCCATAAATAAATTAAGTGAAACTGCCAGATTGCACAGATGTTGAGTTCTGGGCATTAGTGAGTACTGAGATGAAGATGAATTATTGAGTTAGTAAATTCCTCTAAATGACACGTCTGTGGGGACTAGGGCTTGGGAGCAGTTTAGTTTCCTTGCTTGGGGCTTTCTCTTGCCAGACTAACATGGGCGAACAGAGACATGTAGAAATGTCCCACATTGCTGTTCTTAATCAACCGCTGAAGCGTGATGAGGCCTGGGTTTGTAATGCAAGGTGCCGGGCCAAGAAAAGGCACCAAAGACAGTTTTAATTACCAGCGTCAGCAATTCACACTTTAAAACTCATTCGCAGAAAGGTGTAGCTCTTTAATGTACCGAATGGTCCCCATGAATCCCCGATCTCAATAAAGTCGAATACTAAATGCCCCAAAAATAAAGGTGGTAACTGGAAAAAACATGGAAACCTTTTGACAAGAGTCTCAAAAATAAGTGGAGAAAATTAGCAAAACCCTTGTATTTATTTTAAGAATTTATTATTATTTTGACTATGATTATTTTGATGACACCTCTAGTTATATTATTTGAAGAGGAAAAACCATGTTATGTTATAGATCTGTAGCAGGGACCTCCAGGGCAGAGCTTGGGCAATGGATGGCTTTAGATTGCAGTGCAGAGCAGAGCTTTGGCAGTGGATCGCTTTAGATTGCAGTGTAGGCCAGAGCTTGGGCAGTGGATGGCTTTAGATTGCAGTGTAGGCCAGAGCTTGGGCAGTGGATGGCTTTAGATTGCAGTGCGAGGCAGAGCTTGTGCAGTGGGTGACATTAGATTGTAGAGCTTGGCTTTAGATTATTTCATATATTACTAAATATAAAGCTTTACTATAATTTAATCATCCCAGGTTAACTATGCGGACATAAATGCACCAGTGTACTATTTGGCCTGATGAAGGACGGGCGAAACACAGTCTAGCTGTTTTAAAACAACAATGGGTGCTACCAAGCAGGTGAGTTTGTGCAGCTTGTGAAGCACTGATCGAGCCGCACTGCAATCCACCGGCAGTACCAAGCACCTGTAGCCCCGGTTTCAGGCGGTCCACATCAAAGCAGAGCCTGTTGCCCTTTCTAGGCTATGCCGGGCATTAAGTGGGGAACGCTAAAATTTTAATGGATACTCAAGAAATCTCAAGCTATCCAACTGCATATTGGATATTCTTCTTTAAAAGCATGGTATATCAGATAATAATTCCGCCATGTTAATTATTAATATTTTAGAAATATAATGCATCACGTAACACATTTAAAGAAGAGGATTATTGTATTGATATTGATTCAAATATAGGTTATTACATTCTTTGGTATTAAGTGTATACGCAGAAATAAATGGACAGAAAAATCTCTATGAATAGGAATAATCACAAAAAATC
Source organism: Hiodon alosoides (assembly GCA_025775065.1). Classification (NCBI taxonomy): domain Eukaryota; kingdom Metazoa; phylum Chordata; class Actinopteri; order Hiodontiformes; family Hiodontidae; genus Hiodon; species Hiodon alosoides. The sequence goes on from JAOYSI010005650.1 coordinate 3,741, forward strand.
ACCATGTCCGTCACAATGGTAATACATTCGTATGGCTTTCAGTGCTTGTTTATGGCAGTTTTTCCAATGGACAGGAAAATGTATAGACGTATAACTGAACATATCACATGCCCCTCAATGGCTACCTGTCATAAATTCGTCATTTGTCATGGGACTTGTCAGTTTTTAACAGACCCAAATACGGTGAGGCAGGCTCTGTAGCACACGATTATTAAAATATGATTGTAATTATGCACGTTGTAAAATTAATCTCATTCAGTCTAAATAAAATATATATTTCAATGTGCCGTTTAGCATTTAATAGTGCATTTGGATTGATTGTCGCTGTGTCTAATTATGCATGATTTCAACGTATTTTTAGCTGTACTGACCACAGCTTTACCACATGAGAAACCGAAATTCCCACACAAAAGAATGCGCCGGAATGTGGCATTTGTTCCAGCCTTCGGATGAATAATGAAATAACTCGGTATTTCAGCGCTTTAGAAATATTTCGGATTGCTCATTCTGTTTCCACGGCGGTGACAGGATCCGTATGGATGCTGCCAGGGTTTGTTAAACGGGTATTGTGCCCCGGTGTATTTATTCTCATGCCATTTAAACAACAGAGTTCTGCTCCGCATGGGAATTCGTCCTTTCATGGGTGGATATTCTGCAAAAAATACAAGGTCACCAACTGACAGCATAGCTGCAGACAGTCTTGTGAACTTTAGGTAATGTAATCCCATACCGTGCATGGTATGCAATGTCCGACAATAACAAAAAAATTAAAATGTGCATAACTATGATAATACTTCTGTTTAATAGATTATTATTAGATTAATAATTTGACGCAGCACATGCAAGCCAGACATTTTACTTCATGATCCAAAAGCAATTAGTGAATTCTGAAATCCAAAATCCGTTCATGAATACTTACTTGCCAGTATTTGGTAGTCAGATGTGAATTAATGAAGAGGCACCGGGCCAAAATCAACAGAGGGAAAAAATAGCATGTTTGATACATGTTTGGGTATTCCAGTACTGTTACTATCGCTAAAGTTATTATAGAAATCAATTTTCCTTCATTAATAGGCATTAAATGTAGCTACGTATATAGAACATATATAGATTAGTGATTGTTAATTTAACTACTAATGTGCGTAAAATCTTATTTAAATACATTTGGAATTGTATTTTTAACCATTCGGTTGCCCAAAGTCCATACACTAAGAGTAGGAGGTGTTCGTGCCTGACTAAATAGGGTTATAAGAAAGATAGTGCACCATCTTGTTCCCGAAATACACGTACAAATTAAAAAACCGTGATAATGTGGATGTCTTCATTAGAAGTACAACCACAGTGTGGCAGCCAGGAAGTGAGCAAACAGCCCTCAGGTCTTGTGTCTGGTGCCCTGAGTACACGCCTGTCCACTGTCTGATTTGTTTTTAAAAACTCCAAGCTGTCTGCTGCCTGCGAGCGAACTGGTCCATGACACATTATTCTTCTATCTCCGGCTCCGTGTTGTGTGTCCCCCAGCGTGGTCAGGGGCGCGCCTCCCTGAGAGTGAATCGCGAGTTTGTGGAGTTTATCCGGCTGTGGTGATCGGGGAGTCGCAGGGCGCCGTGTTTGTGTCAGATACGCGCACACACTCGTAAGGGTGTGCGGTCTTGGTGTGCCCCGATGAACAATCCTGACAGACAGAACTTTTATTTTCCCACACCCCCACCCACATGGTTTCAACCACAGCCAATTGCTCATTCTCTGTCCCTCTATGTACCGTTTTCCAGAGCCCTGCAGGTGGAGAAAAGCCTTCCTCTTCGTTCGTCTGTATTGGGATCCTATGGAGTGATCCTGGTCAAAAGCAAGTGACACAAAATGAGGGGCAAATAACATTTTTTCTTCTGTACTTCAGGAAAAACCCAAACCCTAAACCCAAGTTGTTTCCGGTTGGCTTTTTTTGCCAGACCGTCAGGCACTGCAGATTAAAACTTAATTGTGTAGTGTGTTAATGTGTAATGTGCTTAAAAACTCATGGTGTAAGACCGTCATCTCTGTGATTGAAAATAAAATGTATAGCAGAAGCATATGCTATCGATGTAGCTTGCGAACATTAATGACAAAATAGTTCAATCATTTCCCATTTCTGTTCCCTCTAACTGCTCGTCTCTGGTTATTTCTGATAGTGTAGATTTGGGGCCGGTGGTGATGAATGTCTCACCCTTTGAAGTGTTAATTCATATAATCCACTTGGCAGCAAATGTTGCCTTGAGAGATATAAAATAAAATGTTGAAATTAAACTGAGTGGACATTAATAATATATATTTACATATATTCCAAGTTAATTGAAGAAATGTTGCATTGTAATAAAGTAGGAGGATCCTTTCACTGGTGGATAACACAATATTTTTTTTACACATGAGGTTATTAATCTACCTGATCTGCATGAACAGTAATTGTATCATGTAACCATTTAGAGATTTTCTTCCTTTTTACCAGTCAGTGCAGCACCTGGAGTGTCATTCATGTAACCCCTTTTTCCAATGGCAAATCTGACCCGATCTAGAAACGGACCGGTGCGGTGCGGCACGTTACCCACTGGAAAATCTGATCCAGATGAGTTTAGAATATTCTAGATCATTTTTAACGTGTTTTAAATTATGCAACTTTAGATGCCCCCCTGACAGCACTGGCCCACATTGTAACTTTCTGTCCTGTAATTAGCCGTTGCAGAATGCACTACCAAAGTGAAAAACACGGTTCTTTCGAAAGTGATTATCTGGGTCTGCTGCGGCAGCAGGGCTGACAGACATGATGACAAAAGAAAGAAATCCCTGGCATTCCAGATTGTTCTTTCCACACTGATTATAAAGGGGTTCCTCTTTTTTGGTTTTAAATCTGAATGCAGTAAGAGAACAGAGCTTTATAGGGAAAACTTGGAAACACGTCTGAAGTAGGTTTTCTGGAGCATAAAGTTTTTAAACTGACTATCTCATGTTTGATTAGGTCAAAGTGATTCCTTACAGAAGACCAACCACGTTCTTGTTGTTCAGTCTGCGTGCGTCATCACAGGTTTATGAACTGTGAACTCCTCTATTTAAGGCTAATGCTTGAATTATAATGATTCATTTTACCTGCTTTCCTTCCCATTTTCTAAAGGATTATTGTTTGTTAAGGAAATGCCCAGGGGGAGAAGCATTTTAGACTTGTCCTACCAAGGGTTTAAGCCGAGAGAACTGAATGTTAAAATGAGTGGGGGTGGATCAAAAAGTATTTCTTTAACTTAACAGGCTTAGGTTTGCTGCAGCCGACATGTAAAATAGCCCGGTTTCTACACAACCCATTACGTATAGGTGGATGCAAGTCAGGTGACCCGCGCGAGAGCTCTTAACCCGAGGGTATGGAGTGGCCCCGGACTAATGGCGCACACGCAGCGTATCGCCGTACATGTCACTTACGTTTCCTGCCTTCTTCCGTCTGGAGGTGAAACTAAACGGGCATGAGTGCCCTCTCTTCACAGTGCTCCTGTGAGTTTACTGAAGAGCAGATGAATGCACTTTGAGCGGATCCATGCATTATTCATGGGGAAATTGCTTACATCTCTGGGGTCTTAAACTCTGAGAGTGTCTGATAGCGAAGCCGTATAATTCCACGCTCGCTGCGACTTGATCGGACTTTAATCAGGAGGCACCGCCATCGCACGTGGGTGGGGTGTGCGGCCGGGCGCTTGATTTGGGGTGCCATGGGGATTTTAGGAGCCCATCAGTGCTTTGAGGTAGACTATGCGTTTCGGCAGACAGTGGGATCGCTTATGGGAACTCTGAGGTTACTTGTGAATGGGAATCCCCATCGTCCGGTGTAGAGAGAGGGGGGTGAGATGACATTCGATCCATGCCTTTTGGTTATTGGTATCGATTGCCAATAAAAGACTGGTCCTGGTGCCTTACTGCTCCTAGGAAAGCTTTGGTTTGAGGGCAAATATTTACAAATGATTACAGATTTTTTCAGTTTATTTATAACGCTTTAAGTTACAAATAATAAGAATTGAGAATAGGCTTTAAAAATAATAATAATTTTAGGCATTTTCTATTCATGGTCACCATTAGTATTACATAGAAGATCACAAAGCAAAATAAAATATAGCCTGGTGATAACGGATAGCTTAGTGGATGGTTAGTTACCGCTGAGAGCGATTACTTCTCTATCATGAGAAACCTAACTGGGATAACTGAATTGCCTGCGAACAGAAGGCGTATACCTGTGTGTGTGTGTGTGTGTGTGTATTGGACATGATGTAATGCCACGAGGATCTGTAGGTTGCGTTAGGATTTCGCTGGCAGCTCAGAACACGGTTTGTGAGGATCTGGACTGTCAAATCAGACGTGTGTGCGATGCAGTACAGATGGACTGCTGTCAGTGATTAGTGAAAATAGGAACAGAGGACACACCACCAACACTGGTCGTAGTAATTCTTAGCTGTTTTCTGTAAAATCATTGATCATGCAAATGTGGATGACAAATAATAAAAATCATTAATCATTATGGACAGAGATGAGTATATTCTGTTCTCTTGGAAAAATAAATTGATAACATTTTTATCCTTCTTTATTCTTCTTTAATTTTACCATCAGTGTATCAATGATAAAATGGAAAATGTGATTGATGGCTGTGCATTACCGGGTGAAGTGTGTGATTGGTGTAAATGACATTCCTTTTTAAACTTACACCAATAATGGTACTGCAGCTGACTAGCCCAATCAAAGCGTAGCTATGGTGCCACGGAAACACGCCTGATCAAATCAGACATGCTGTAATTGTGCAGCGGAACTCTTTGTCGGCTTGACAACCCCTCATTCCACTCCGGTTTCATGGCACATATTTCTCTGTCAGGGAAATAGAAATGTCTGTCTGTAATGCATTCAATTCGAGACGGAAGGCTGGATATTCGGGAGGACTTCATCCCACTCTCAGATGTTTATATTGATATTGCCGCGACTTTTACACTAACATTTCTCTTCAATAATAACATTTGAAATGCATTTAAAATGATAGGCACAAGAAGGGGGGGGGTTAACCTCTCAAACTGATGAAGTGTTTTGTACCCAGGAAACAGCTGCTATGTGATTGAAAGCTGGATACACAGCCCAAATGAAAAAGAGGCAAAGACCACAGCATTGCATGCAGATCAGTGAAATAAAGCAATGCACATTTGAAAAGAATGAAGCCCATAGTCCAGTGGGCTATCGCCATAGCGCAGTGTTCCATAGTGAGCTCGAGTGACTGATGGCTATTTATCTCTGACTCATAATAGCAGCAGTTGGGGAGCGTTGGATCAAGGGCTGACGAAATAGAGAAGCTTGCCCTCATACATTGAACTAATTGCTGCCAAGCTTGAACAGCAGAGTGATAAAAAAGGATTTTGGGGAATGTAATTTTAATTTTTTTTTGCTTTATTCTCTGTTATAGCCACTGTGAAAGTGTGAATAGATTAAAACAGTGGTACTTTATTCAGCTCATGACGGGGTGCAGAAATTAAAATGAAAGAGGACATTACTCAGTCCTGTCTAATGAGCTAATTCTGTCATTTATTTATGTATTTATTATTAATTTGTCTGTCTATGTCAGTGGACACAGTGGTGAGGAATGTTGTACCATTCCTGTGTCAGTCAGGGTCCTTAACACCTTGGTATTATAATACTAGCTGCTGTTGTTATTGTTTGCGAAAATTCAACATTTTTGTCCTAGTCTGATTGAAAGGAAACCTCCCTTTACCTATTTCTTTCCCATACTGACCAAACTCTGGAAAGACATATCCGTTTGACAGCTTGGTCACAGATTCCCAGGCCAAACGTGTTTCAGCCTCCTCTGTAAAAGCAGATTCCCAGGCTAAACTTATGACAGCCTCCTCTGTAAAAGAGCAGGCCAGGCTAAACTTATGACAGCCTCCTCTGTAAAAGAGCAGGCCAGGCTAAACGTGTTTCAGCCTCCTCTGTAAAAGCAGGAGCTCTGAAAGGAGTGACCAGTTCTGCTTGTCTCTACAATGAACCGACTTTGTGTTTTCTCACTGCAGGGTAATAGTATTGGGGTTCCAGATGTGCAGAGCGCCGTTTAATGACACTGGGCTGAAGGGTGGCTTAGGCAGGGACCAAATCCAAACTAATCCCGCTAATCGCATTTAATAACATTTTACCTTATAGCGTTTTCTGTTTCTCCTAAGTATCTTATTTCTTTGACTCACAAAAATAAAACGCTCTTGTGTACATTTTTATTAAATGCGATTAGCGGGTTGAGTTTTGATTTGGTCCCGGCGTTGGTCACGTTGCTCACGTTCGCTTAAATCCTACTGAAACACATTTACTATGTTCAGCACCCAGTGTGGGACGCCCCATGCAACACTCTTACTGTTGCTCCTGCTTTGCGGGATGGGTGTTTTGACAGAGCAATGCACTATTTGAGTTTGATATGTGGGGAACACCACTCTAATGGATGACAGATAATACAACCCACGTCTCTCAGCGTATATTCAGTTCCTTCAAATGATTCTGTAATGTGGTGATAAAGACCCTTTAGTTAAAAAAGTGACGAAAGGGCATTCGTGTTAGAATATAGAAGAAGGTATTGGTTATGCTGGATATTATGTGTCCTCCTCCTGCATTCTTTCTGTACTATGGGGACATCTGCACTTGAAATCATTAGTGAAGCCCATTAAGATAAATACATGTATAGAAGTCTTCCTATGTTGCCTAGAGAATGTCTTTAAGGTATAGCGAGTGATATTAAACTACTATCTATAATTAATGATTAGGGGTTTAGCTAAATGATCCAAGTTATCTATTTTATCCAGGCAAGTGTTTGAGTTATAGCTCAGTTAGACGTAGAGAGATTTAGGTTTGGATGTAAACTCAAACACGTGTGAAGACACGGAGCTGATGGGTTTGCCCAACCGGGTGGTACTACCTCTGTTATGTGGATGTGAGGGACCTCGAACAAGCCACCGTTGCACACTAATCGTAAAACGCCTGGCCATCGCAGTGCTTGCAGCCTGTCCTGACAGTGCAGGGTGAAGAAGGACCTGCTTAAGCCCAAAAGCCCACTCCTCCAGTGCTTCTCTCGCCTGCTTGGGAAATGACAGCGTCGTCCTGGGGGCGTACCAGGCCGAGTTGTGGGCTTCTGCCGCCAGTCTGCCAGGCTTGTGACATGCCATCTGCTCAAACAGGCCAAGCTCATTAGCCAGGCAACAGGCAGAAACATGCCGGCTATGGAGTCCATGATGGCTTCCGCCGATGAGACCCAACGCTGCCCCCAGCTGGAAAGCTGTGGCAGGACGGACAGGCTGTTTAACAGGTTGCAGTGGCGCCTTCTAGGGGCAACCCTTGTGCATGATCCTCCGCTCGTCTCGCGCAATCTCAACCTCGTCCTGCTCTGGCTCAGCACGTGCCCGCTCCGCTGAAGGAGAAGCGGCAGTCCCCGGTCCTTCTTCCCAGAACCACCTGGAACACTGGTCTCTGTTGTGCAAATGTGCAGTTCGCATGGTTCTGCCCTCAGGCGGGTTCGAGGGATTCTATTCCAATTGTGACTGCGTTTACTGTATTGCAAATACAGCTTTTAAACCGCAATTCTGGTTTAATGTAATTCCAACGTTCTTCTTCCTCTTCCTGTCACCTGCAGGTGACAACGCTGGTGAACACCAGCAGCAAAGGCCCATCCAGCAAGAAGAAGGGCCGCTCTAAGAAGGCCCATGTGCTGGCAGCGTCCGTGGAGCAGGCCACGCAAAACTTCCTGGAGAAGGGCGAGCAGATCGCCAAGGAGAGCCAGGACCTGAAGGAGGAACTCATCTCTGCTGTGGAGGACGTCCGCAAGCAAGGTGGCTGTTCTGTCCCCATACCTGTCCCTGTGCCTGTGCCTGTCCCTGTTCCTGTCCCTGTCCCTGTCCCTGTGCCTGTCCCATCCCCGTCCCTGTTCTGTCTCTGTGCCTGTCCCGTCCCTGTCCCTGTCCCTGTGCCTGTTCCATCCTTATCCCTTTTCCATCCCTGTTCTGTCCCTGTTCCTGTCCCTGTGCCTGTCACGTCCCTGTGCCTGTGCCGGTGCCTGTGCCTGTGCCTGTGCCTGTCCCGCCCCCGTCCCTGTTCCGTCCCTGAGCCTGTCACTGTGCCTGTGCCTTCCCTGTGCCTGTTTCTGTCACTGTGCCTGTCCCATCAATATGCCTGTGCCTGTGCCTGGCCCATTTCTCTAATGATCAAATGATCCTTTCCTCAGTATGTATTTATAATTAGTGTTGATGACAATGCATAGTTAAGAAATGTCTGATCATCTAATCTTACAATTTTTCTTTTGGCCCCCGACCTTCCAAATGTTTTAAAGGCAGTGAGTATTATGAAATCACAGCATGAATTGTTAATTATGAAACTATATTTCAAGAGATATTACATTTGAGACAGTAAGTGAGATTTATGGTCATTCTGCAGATAGTAGAGCCAACAGTAAAACACAATTATTCCTTTGAACCATCGTATGGTCAGATAAATGTATCTCTGTGGGTGATTATTGCGTAATCTTTCTCAACACAAGATAAGATTGTGTGATAAGAACTCCATGTTGACATGACATACGCGCGACAAGCAGAGATGAGAGAGGGTGGAGTCTTTGTGACATGTGCAGCCTGTGTGGAGGGAAGTGGAGGCGCTTTGATGTTTCAGCATGGAATGTTTTCCTTTAGATCTTTAATTTCCCAATTGTGCCGAGACCCCCGCGGCTCTCTTCGCCCAGGCCCGCCGGGCGTGCCCATCGCGCAGCACTCTTTTGAGTGGATGTCATCTTGCTGTCAGCTACATATCTGGTTTCCTGATGCCTTTTCCCTACAGACGAGCGATTAATGTCACACACACACACACACACACACACACACACACACACACACACACACAGACACACACAAATCCACACACACAAACAGACACACACACACAGACAAACACAGACACACACACACACACACACACACACACACACACACACACAAACGCACAGACACAAACGCACACACAAATACAGACAGACACTCAGACACACACATATGAATATACACACACACACACACACACACACACACACACACACATAAACACACTTTTTTCATACACACACTTTGCCACAAATATCCGCACTCAAATTTGATTAAGTTTACCAGGCATGGAAATTAGCCATTGTTTGAAATATGAAAGTTGCCAAGTTTCTAGACAACTTAATTTTTTAAGGACACAGTGTGCTACTTTACATTAAGCAAATCAGTGGGATTCATGTTTTAATATAACATGAACCATCTACTAAAATAATATGAGAACTGTATGTCTTCAGGGGCCCCTAGTAAAAGGTTGGTACTTCTGCAACATGTGATATATGTGGAAGGGAATATTATTTTCCAAAGAAGATATTTTAGTCTGCTTAATGAAAATAGTGCTGATGCAGCTAATTAGACAATATGCATAGATAATGCTATAAATATACCTGTTATAAAACATTTCTGTTTACCTTGGCGACTTCTATTGTTTAGTGCAACTCATATTTCCCCATATTTTTGTAGTCAGTCTTGGGAATTGCAAAACTGCTCCACCCAAACGCCGAACACAGTAAATATAATAAATTAATTTATTCATGAGATTCCATATTATTCGAAAATAT
>JAOYSI010005653.1:0-13395 GCA_025775065.1 Hiodon alosoides
GGTCCTGCCATTCATGTGGATGTTACTTTGACACATACCACCTACCTAAGCATTGTTGCAGACCATGTACACCCTTTAATGGCACCCTCTCAATCCAATCAAGCATCTGGGGGATGTGCAAGACAAACAAGTCCGATCCACCTCGCAACTTATAGGACTTAAAGGATCTGCTGCCAGATACCACAGCACTCCTTCAGAGGTCTAGTGGAGTCCTTCCCTCAACAGTTCAGGGCTGTTTTGGACACCCCATTCCGTCTGGATGTCGTGGTAGGCGAGCGCGGGACACGTCCCTGTGCAGGAGGACCAGTTCCTGGAGGTCCTGCCTCTGGCCTGGACTCAGCTGCTCGCCTAACGGGACCTCTGGGAGTGAGCTGCAAGGGTTGAATGAGCAGAGGTCTCGGGAAGCCGGTAGTCTATGCCACTTTTTTAGCAGGTCCAACAACCCACGGGGCCGCCTCCCGTACAGAAGCTCAAAGGGGGAGAACCCTGTGGAGGCCTGGGGTACCTCCCGGATGGCAAACAGGACGTAGGGCAGGAGCTGGTCCCAATTCTTCCCATCTACCTCCATCACCTTCTTCAACATCTGCTTGAGGGTCTTGTTGAAGCACTCCACAAGCCCGTAGGTCTGCGGGTGGCATACCGACGTTCTCATCTGCTTCACTTGCAGCAGCTGGAGCACCTCTTTCAAGACGCTGGACATGAAGCAGGTTCCCTGGTCCGTCAGAATCACTTTCACGATCCCCACCCTGCTAAGCATAAAGAGTTCTTTAGCCTCTGCCTTAGCTGCCCGGAGAGGAAGGGTCTCCGGGTAGTGAGCGTAATCCATCAGGACCAGGATGTAGCGGTGACCCCGGCTGGTCTTGGGTAGGGGCCCCACGATGTCCATCGGCAGCCGCTCAAAGGGTACCTCGATGATGGGTAGAAGGATGAGGGGGTTGTGTGCAGAGGGCCTAGGGGCAGTGCGCTGATACTCCGGGCAGGCGGTGCAATACTCTGTGACGACCCGTTTGATGCCGAGCCAGTAGAACCTGGCAACCCCTCTCTCCCGGGTCTTGTCCATGCCTAAGTGGGCCCCAAGTAGGTGGGAATGGGCAATGTAAAGGGCCTGGGAGACATAACACTGGGGAACCAACAACTGTTTTCGTGGATTTCCCCCCGCTTCTGCACCACCCGATACAACAGGCCACACCTAGTGGCAAAGTATGGGGAAGGTAGGGGTCTTACCGGTTCACGTGGTCGTCCGGCGTGCACCCGGACCTGGCTCCATGCCTGTTTCAGGACCGGGCCTTCTAGCTGCGCAGTGGCGAACCACCCACCCGGCCCTACCGGTCCTCTGCGGCCAGGGGGAACTCGGACAGTTCCGTGAGGGGGGAGCTGTCCCGTGGCATCCTCGAAGCGGTCTGGGACCCTTCCGTGGCTGTGGCGGTGCCCGGGGTCCCTTGCTCCGCTGGAGGAGCAGCCCAGGCTCCTTCCGTGGCCGTGGCCGTGTCTGGGGTCTCTGGGGCCCCTGGGGGTCTGGCTTCATCACCCTCCTCGTCCGTGGAAGGCCCGGAAGTTGGAGAGTCGGTGCTGGACGCGGAGCCCGGGCGGGCTTGCTTGGGGGGAGGCTCCAGAGGATACCGGCAGCGGAGCGGACGGGGCCGTTGGACTGTCCCCGACAGCGATCCGTTAGCAAGCCATGCGCAGGTAGTGGAGTCATAGTGCTTTCTCCACCAAATGTGACAACCACGGGGCGAACCGGCTGTGCTGCACGCAACGGAGAGAGAATCGCTCGGGTTAGCTCGGAATACGAGCGTGGTTTTTTATTCGCAAAAGTCCACACAGAGTCCTCCCTGTTCGGGGTATAAGGCAACGAAAAACATAAAGAAAATCCCTCCCAGATAGGGGCATAAAATAACGTCGGAAAAAAATCTTCCAAAAAGAAAAGTAATTTGTCCTCCTCATTCGAGGGTACTCGGGACTCACTCTCGTTCGTCTCCTGGCCGGAGCTAAAAAACAGAACACACAGGTTTTTACTATTGGCACTTGCTACCTTCGGATGGCTCTCGCCTGTAGCTTTCCCCGCCGTCGACATGTTGTCCTCGTAGCCGCCGGCTTTTGTTCTTTTCCCTCCCAATCAGCCGATGCGTGTCAGCTGTGCCGGCACTTGCTGGGGAGGGAACGTACCGCCCCTCAAGGACCTGCCCCGTAGCTTGAGGGGGGTGCGGCTTCTGCCGCATTCGCCGTCCTGACGCCCCGGGGTTGCCACAATATACGTGTGTGTGTGTGTATGTGAGTGTGTGTGTGTGTGGGTGTGTGTGTTTGTGTGTGTGTGTGTGTGTGTGTGTGTGTGTGTGTGTGTGTAGTAAAACGCTTACACTGGCAGTGCGATGGCTTTCTTAAATTCTGCATCACTCCCTGTCATTCAAAAAGGCCCCGCTTCCACAGCGAATAAATTACTGAAAAATAACCAAAGAATGATTATCTTTTCTTTTCTTTTTTTGAATCCAAAAACTGAAAATGCTAAAAGGCCACAGTAAAGACATCTATGCAGGCCGAAAATATCAGCTGCTTGAAAACTAATAAGAATAACTTAATTACCGCATTTTGTTGCAGACATCCTGTAATCAGTGGATCTTTTAAATTGACATTGAGTCTCCCAACCCCACCCATTTCCAAGGATAATAGTTATGGGGCCCTCCCTCTTTTCCCTCTTGTCACATTGATGGGGTGGTCAATGCTGTGGATAAGGACCCAGCCTATGTAGATGTAGTAATAATTAAACACTCCCAATTTGAGGTAGTTATCAGCATTGTTTCTACATCTTGCATTTACATTTATTGATACACCCATTTAGTGCTGAGAGATTATGTTGAAAATTTGTGGTTAAAAACAATAAGCCTGACTCGAAAAGGCTTTTATTTTATTTATTTTTTATTTTATTTTTATTTTATTTTTATCTTTCTTTTCAATTTGTTTTCTCCTCTTTTCTTTTTGCCATAAAAATGAAAAACTCCACTTTCTTGTGGCAATTTATTTTCTGTTGGTCTTGTTTTCTTTATGTTTTTCATCCACAAATACAAAAAACAACAAATTGGCAGTAAAAACCAAAGCAAAAACACAGCACGCAAGCACTACCATGTCCTTATTTCATGCTAAATTTAGTTAATTACTCACATAGCAATAACTCTTCTGTAATTATGCATTATGGCATTGAGAGCTGGTCGAACAGGAACATGATCTGGGGGCCAGTCGCTCGTCAAGCTGGTGGAATTCTCAGACGTGTGAAATCTTCTACTGTCTCAGAGATTGTCGTTTCTGTGTCACCTGCCTGGTGACAGATGTTTCGCAAAAATTCAGCAAGGGTCCATGGCACTTCACCTATCCTCAGGCTGCTGGAATGCGACTTCCTCTTGCCTTGCTCTTACGTCCTGGTTTTTAAAATCTAGTCCCGCTTCGTCCTTCCTCATTATCTTCCTCAGGCGTTTCTCCTCAAATTCCGTTATCCACAGCTTGTGTCTTCTCTTTTTTTTCCCACCGCTGGACATTGATTAATTAGTGATGGTACAGAGATTCTACAAACAACGAGGGTAGTTATGTGTGCAGGAAACATATCTGATTACCCAAAACCTTGCTGGAACCTTTTTGCATGATTTATTTCTTCTTTGAGATGTGAATTGTTAAGACTCAGAGACATTTTTTAATCAGTTTTCGTGTTGGTTTCTTTGTGTTAAGTCTTGTTATATTGAGTTGAATATTTTCCGGTGATTTTCTCCCAAGACACCGCAATTTCCTGTCAAAACGTAAAACCCTCAGGCACGTTCATTTTCCAAGGGATATAATACATTGAATCATTGAAAAAGCTGAATTTTGTTAGGTTAAAATCTTAATGTATGTAAAGCAATTAAAATAATGATCATCAAGTTCTGTTTTAACATCTTTATTTGTGCTTTGAGGTTCTGAAATGGGAAATGATAAACCTTGGAACTACAGTATATATTGCAACCAACTGAATTATCCAAAAGTGAATTAGGCTTGCAGCACAATAAAATAAGGCCCACTTGGATTCGTAGCCAAGGTGGTAACGCAGCCGAAAGGGAATTCACTGCTCAACATAGAATATTACAACTTAGAATAGGCTACATACTAAAATAAATAATTGTTACCATTTTAACAAACAATCTTCACATTGGCCTCCACGGAATTGGTCTGATTGGTGACAAGCCCCTAAAACAGGTGGTATTGGCCTGCTGCTTGTAGCCTCAAACAAAGTTTTGTGTATTATTGTTTGGATAGAGAAATGAGCAGGGGGCGAGGGGAGCAAAAGCTGACCAACCCAGCCATGGAGAACAAGAGCGTCCACAGAGACGGGAAGAAGGCAAAGCTTTTGAAGCTTCACGGAAGCTATTTTAATTTGTTTTGTATGCTTAATTTGGTTTGTTATTTTGAGTCTTCAATTTAGTTTATTGTTTTTGGTGTTTAATTGCTTTGTGTTGGATCTCCATGCCGGAGAATAAACAGCAGTCCACAACCCCAGAAAGTAAAACCTGAGTAAACCCATCCATGCCTGCATACTACAATGTTTTACACTGTCAGCCCTACCCTATTTCACTATATTTATAATGTGAACCCGCACTACGGTTTCAATTTCTCTGCCGAAGAACGTGAGATGTGAACAGATCGCTATCGTTCCACGAGTCAGTGGGCAACCACACTGATATCGAACAACTCATTACCGTTCCTCCAGTCTGTGGGAACTGCGCTGTCATTGACCTGCTCACCATCATTCTAGGAGTCCACAGGCAACTGTGCTATCACAGAACCCCTCACTATTGTTCTACAAGACTGCAGGGTAAACTTGCCGTCATGGAATTGCTCATCAAATGACCTGTGTCTTAGTGAGCCTGCCTTTACGCAAATGTTCAAGAATAGAATCGGTTCACTCACTCCCACTGGCGTACGTTGTGGTCTTGCAAGTGTGTAATCGTAGGTCTGACTCATAAAACGTTTCTTCACCGATTCCTGATTGCGCCCAGTTTAACAGCTAATGAATTCAGAGGCTCAAGTGCTATTAGTCTAAAGAGGCCATATACATCCACAATTTCATAAGAACTGGGGGATAATTAAGAGCCAGGCTCGGTGTTAAGTAGCTGGCTGATTACATTACTTCTTTGCTCCTCTCCTTTCTTTGAAAAATTAGATTAGTGTGCACGGGGCTCAAAGCACAATAACAACAACAAAACACAGTGTAACTGGTGAAAAGATTGTCTTGTATCAATTAACATTGAATTAACATCCCCTGTCTAGCAGTACAAGTATTTTTGATTGTTGGTTCTGCTGGAAAAAAACCTGTTTCTGATAGATACAGTAGGTATGTTTAAATTAATTCTTATTCAAGACTTGGTAAACATGCACTTCGTGTCTCTGTAAGAAGGATGGAAGCAAGTTCCTTTTATATTAATATATTGAGCACAGACAGCATGTTCCACGGATGTAAAAATGAAATCGCAACAATAAAATAATTTGTGTTTAGGGGTGTGTAAACCGACACACCCCTAAACACAGTGAGACACACTCATTGTCACACCCATAAATAAATACCACACCAACACTCATACACACAAATACTCTACTTGACTATTGAACCTTACACCTTTGGGAGATGAAGAAGAATGGGGGCTCTGGAGGGACGTTGCTTTCCTCCTAACTTCACTCAGTCGGCATTGCAGGGATATGGCAGTGTTGGCATGACAGAATCTCTACTGTTCATTTGGCACATACTTTGATACTAATGTGTCTGGGCTACTTTCCAGGCCTGCTTTTTAACCAGTTAAAATAACGGCATCACAAGGGGGGGTGAGAGGAGAGTGAGTGAGAGGAAGTGAGATTGGTCAGGAGGGGAGTGGAAGTAAAGGAGAGAATAAAGAAAGAAAACGGAACAGTGAGAGGGAGACAAAGAAAAGAGACGGAGAGAGGACTAGGAATTAAAATGGCTTATTTAAACTGCTAATTATGTATAGTGTTATAGAATTATTTACATCCTCACCTCCTTACATCCCAGACTTAAGACACATTATCACATTATCAGCTCATGCCTAAGACCCCAGACATAGCCATTTTATTGTACCGGACTGCCTTTACGCTCCAGATTCCTTTTCATCCTTTTAATGGTGTTACCAGCTATGACATTTCCATTGGATTTCTCATATTTTCTTGTATACCGCATCTATATGTATTCAGCTGGATGATTACTTGCTTGGCATGTATGCAGATTCTCCATGTATAATTAAGGACTGAGAAAAAAAAACCAGAAACCTACTTGTCTCTGTTCCACCATCTCCGACTCATTGTTCAACAGCAGGGTGCCTAACCCTGAGCCTGGAAAGTCAGCACTTGATTGCAGGCCCCCTCTCAGCAGCCTTGCAGCCCCCCTCCTCACAAGGGCGGGCCGCTTTGAATCACCTACATCTGTGCATCCGAATGGAGGAGTCAGCAGCAACCCTTCATTCACCTCCCTCTGGATCTCCGGGGCATCAATTTCAGCTTTAATAGCAGTCAGGAGGCACAAAGCAGTCGTGGTGGGACTGGGTGCCCTACTGCACAACCTGCGTATTTCGACTCCACTCTGACAGCTGCCCCCACCCCGAGAATGGATGCACATCAAACCATAACTGTGACATATCCTGATGGACAGTGCTCCCTACTAATGCAGTCCAATCTTGACATTTCACTCGCTAATGATAAGACGCCCCCCTCCCACCATTCTCTGCAGCAATGCAATATCGGAATTGCAGTTCGTGATGGTTGAGGGACAGCCACACTCGCACCCTTCCGACCTCAAAAGGGCCCGATCGGCCTCTGAAGGCTTCTGTCCGGCTGTTTGACTCCCAAAGTGGGGAGAGGAGCAGGGCTCCACTCTTCCAGGCCTAACGGTCCAGTGCACTCTTAACAGACAAAAGAGCGGCTGACAGGTTCCCCGACCCACAAAGACACACACAGATAAATATAGACGCATACCCACTGACAGAGATAAATATACTCACGCACTCACACAAACAGTTAAATATACTCACACTCACAGAGATAAATATATTCACACACAAATGCAGATAAATATACTCACGCACACAGATAAATATACTTGCACACACACAGATAAAGGTATTCACATACACACACACATAGATACATATACTCAAGCTCTCTCTAACACACACACACACACACACTTTTTAGATTCTTGCTACTGCTACATGCTACAGTTTAATGAGGTCTTCCTTAACACTTTTCATTGGCCATTTGCTGTGTCTCCAGGGAACATGTTACCCAGATTACACTGCTTTTTCCGAACACAAAAAAGTCTGATTGAAATAGTCTTAATTCACAGTAGATGAATTATATAGAGTGCAGAGGCTTCCCTTGCCTTCTTGTTTTCTGTGTAAAAGGAATTTTTTTTTTTTCAAAGAAAATGTCAAAATGCCCCAGCATTCATGCATGAGCCAGAGTGCAAATATTTAGGGCTCCGGTGCCACAGATAAAAGCTTGGCTAACAAAGCCGGGTGCACAAAGAGAAACCTTGCGTCTGTTTGATGTTCCCAAAATCCTGGCAGAGGGAGGGGGTTGCAGGAATCATGACATGTGGGTGTAAATGTCCTGACTTCCAACAGTGACCTAACAGGATAAAAAATTATAATAATTCAGGTGACTTAAAACAGACAAACCTGGCAAGCACTGAATTTCATAGATATCATTCAGTCCATTGATTATTCCTTTACGTAGGTAAAAAATATGTTAAGCAATTCAACAAAGAATGGGCATTTTGTATTGTATTAAATTAACTAGGTTTTCAATGACCCACATGTTGCGGGGATTGTATAGCAATATTGAAAACATTAGTAAAAATGGTAACTTTTGAAGTAGCAAGAACATGGGGGTAAAAAAACTGAAAACGTTGGTGTGGCATGCAGCCTGTGGGGCTACACCCATATGCAGGCCTGTAAGAGAAAGCAGACCACAGCCACATTTCCATTGCAAACAATCAGTCATGTGTCGGTTTTATTAACTAACAGTTTACTTAACCTCAGGGGTTGGCAGCTGCTCAGCTAGCAAGCTTTTAAAATTATTAAACACACTTACTGAAGAGAGAAGCAGAGCAGTGAGTGTATACTAGTATACACTAAATATGCTAAATGTATTAATGCCACAGCCTGTTTCCTCTTTTTGATTGCCAAGTGATTGAGTGATATACGGGATAGCCAATAAATTTCAGTTCTGCAACTTCTACTGAATTTAAGTGGTGCATTCAAGACTACACAGACTAATAGGTATTTAAGAGTCAATAGGGCACCTTGAAAACAGATGCACACAAGTTATTGGATGTTTGCTAGAGCTTTGAGGAATTCTGTAAAAAAGATAATCAACAAAGAGATGCATTTGGCCCTTGACACAAGTCCATTACAGAGTTTCAGCCTCTATAGTGTTTCAGCTTTCCACTTTAAAAAAATGAATCATTTCACAAAAATCACAAACACTGTCTCAATCTCAGTTTACTTCTCACCCAGCTCCAGAAGTCCAGAAACTCCAGAACATGTGACCATGCCTAGAGACCAAGCTGGCCAACGGCAATTAAAAAGGAATTCCCAAGCACCCTTTTCCCAATACCCACCCAGTATCAACAGGCATAAAAGTCTGACACTGCCTTGATACCAACTCAATCCCCTTGCCGCGGGTCCCCAAGCTTCTCCGAAATTATTTTAATTACCTTCCATTACTGTTACTCTGGCTTTGGGACCCAGGACCACTGAATGGCCTCATGAGAGGAGGCAAAGAAGCGAGAAAGGGTTTTTTTATTTTATTAGTATGATTTTTTGAGGTTCTGGATTCTCTGTGATCTTGTGTAACCCTGGCAACATTGTGATAGACACCAAAGAGTACAGAGTAACAGTTATCCTAGTTTGATAAAAGGCACCCCCAAGTCACAGCTGGAATTTGGGATGTCATTTATAAGTTGGAATATTCCCCTGAGGGTTGAGGAGGGGAGGCGAACCGTGGCAAGAAGGATGCTAATTGGGAATCTGGTCACTCTCTGTAGCCAGTTAGCCCCCAAACCCTTGTTAAAGATGGGTATTAAAGCCAGGCACTGAAACAATGTTGGGCCCAGCCGCAGGCCATCTTCAACAAGTCTTTCTTGTTGGCATCAGGCAACCACGGACACCACCCCCTTTGCCCCCCATGTACCTACGACATCCTATCCACGCCAAAGAGCTTTTAGTCTACCAATCTTTCCAAAGAAGCCTTGAGGGTGGGGGGTGGAGCAGTGATTTTCAGCTAATAAGTAGGCTGGTCTGCAAGGAAATATGAAAAACGCGGGCTTGCCGTCTGTCTTTTTCTCCTGGCTGTACAGAGTGCATTTATACAATTAAATGAATTCATTATTTATGGGGGATAATCACTTGAAGGGCTTTACATTATTACAGCCCTATGCACATTTCTGACGGACAATCCAACAGAAATTTAAATTCTTACAGCTGCTCATTTGGCATGGGCATGAGACAGACTAGCAGGGTCGGATGAAGTCTCTCTTTAATGCAACACTGACACGTTCCCGTCATCTGGGTCAGCTTTTGACAGTTACACTGATGTGGTGTAGCAGCGGTTTAAACTCATCGTTAAAGCTAGGGCTTTAACCGTAATCAGCTAGAAATGAAACAATCACCAACTGAATGCTCAACGCTGCTGTGGTAAAGAAAGATTTAAACACACATGGAACCACACACACTGAAAAACACAGAATATGGAGAAACGCACCCATAAAACTGAAAAACACACTACAAGGAAAAACATATAACACGGGAAAACACACAACAAGGAAAAAAACATGGAAAAGCACGCAACATACAAAAACACAACAAGGCATAACCAACAACACTCAAAAACACAAAAATTGGAATTGATGAGTTAATGAGTATCCTGCTCAGAGCCGATCAAACTTAATTTGACTTTAAATACATTGCCTAAAAATTACTTTATAGATGCTAGGCTCTATGTATAATTGAATTTTGCGAACCACATTTTTCAAGGAACCAGTTCAAATTGAATTATTCCAGTCAAAATTATCATTAGGCGGAAAACAAATGACTGATCTGATGCAATATATATATATATATATATATATATTACTAGACCTTGTTACACCAGTGGCTCTGTGGTTAGGATAACTGGAAGGTGGCATGTTCAAATCCAATCTAGCATTGCACTCCTTCGTGAGACAGTTACCCTGTTACATTACTCCAAAATCACAGCTGGATAAATGAGTAGAGTGTTTATTACGTATTTACATTTAACCAGGAACCACGCAAAAATTTACAAAAGTAAATCAGAATAAATTAAAAAGGCCTGCATGAAATTAAACATTCTATAAAGGAATAAATACATAAATTGCGGAAAATACCACACATCCAACAAATGGGAAGTAAATTACACTTTAATGGGATGTGCCATTAAAATTATCTGTCAGAACAATCACACGGTTACTGTTATTGTTGAATTGCGTTATGGAGATTTAGGCATGAGTGTAGCATGAATGTAGACTGCAGATCATTCCAAGTGTAAACTTGAGTAGTGTTTTTTGGGTCTTTATCCCGAGTGACATTGATAATTTTTCACTCAAAAAGAGGGCAAATATAAAAATAACAGAGTATAATGACAAAGAAATAATCGATACAGAAGCGCAATAGTGAAGCCGTCAACAAACTCTGTTTCTCTGAGGCTTCAGTGATTAAATATCACCAAACTACTAAAACATTGTCCAATTGACGGCTGGCACATCAATTAAGAAGCATTGTCTGGTACAATGTTTCAGGACAGATCTTTGCTAATTGAATCGGGATAGATCTGCATTCAAAGTCTGGTCAATTGTTGGGCGTGACCACAATGAGGGCTTAATAAAGGCTGGGTACCAGATGCTGAGGAAGGGGTCTGGTCAAAACACTATTTATTCAAATAAAAAACATCAAAAGGCTTTATCTGAGCGTCATATACAACATTTTTAAATAGTTTTTTTCTCTGACATTTAGGAGAAGATCCATGTTCAGTGAATCAGGATAGATCTATATTAGATGCTTGGTGACAGATCTATGTTAGGTGGATTAGGATGGATCTACATTAGATGATTAGGGACTGATCTTCTTCAGAACATTAGGAAGGGCAACGTTGAGTGGTGCGGATGGAAAAGACGCATTTACTGCCCGTTACTCATATTTAATGCTAACCGGCAGGTACACTCCAACAAAGAACAAAGGAAAAGAATAGTGCATTTCTATTTCTGTGCAAGATAACATGCACACAGTACCGCTCCCTTGACCTTCAGAGACGAGGGTTCTTCAACACACTTAATTGTCAACTGCTGCACTCTGATTATGCCAAAATAACTGCACGGTGAGGTGTTGTTTCAGTGGGAATGGAACACGGGGGTCACGCGTCTGCTCTCACCTCAGAATCTGTGGGTGTGAACAATTCCTACAGCCAGCGGGGCCCTTCTCAGTCTTCCAAGTTAGTAAAAAAATGTATTGTTTTAATACTTACCTATAAACTGTGCCTACATTTTATCTCACTATATGCTTTCATACAGAGACAAATGAGGTATGATCAATGCAGTGCAGTGACACAAGCCCAAGTTAGATTTTTGGTCATTTTAGAGCCTTGCAGAAATTTGGCCACAGCCTTGAAGTGGATTTTAGAAATGGCGATGCTCTACAGTGACATTTTTCTTCAGAACCCCTAGCCCATGCTACAGCTGACTAAATGGTCAAATCCAATCTCCTGGCCTTCAGAAAGCTATTGGTTAACGATTTGTGCTCTGGTCTGACATGGTTTTCTCTGCCAAAAAATTCCAGCTTGCTTTCATTTCATATTATAGGTTATTATTAATTAATTATAATGACTTATTATCTGTGATTGTCACTCTCTCCCTATACCACCCCTTCAAATATGTGAAGTCATTACAGTGGCATTTTCCTTTCTCCCAGACAATGACATACAGGCAAACAGAGAAGTAACGTGCAACAAGCGGCCTATCATCAGTCGACACACAAAACACTCCCAGCGCAGTGCCCAGGCACTGCATTAGCCACAAACCATCCAGCCAGTCCATTTTTCATCATCGTCACATTGCACCTCAGTAAGGAGTCTTCCCGTGCCCATATCGCAGGGCTCTGCGGGACGTTTTTCGATAACGCAGAAACAGGGGAGGGAAAACAAAGGGGATGGCAGGCGAACACAAAAGCAAATGGCAGCAGCATTAGCGCACACGCACCTAGCAGTAGACGAGATGTATCAGAGAGGACCATACCGTGACAGAGTTTTTAAAGGGTCAGTGGATGATGTAGGAGGGGGTGTCTGAAGAGAACTGACAAACTAATTTAGAGGTGTCTTTAGAAGGAACATTGTGCTTCCTCCGTGGGTTGACTTTCACACAAGAACCAATAAAAACACAGATGCACACACACACCCATGCATTAAGATGCTAATACAACCACAGACACTTACACATAGAGACTCACGCACACACACACTCCCTGAACATTAAAGTGAGCCATGCGGACCCCAGCAAACAGGCCAACCTGTGGTCCACCTGATTGCGAGTCGAAGCGCACGCTCCCTCCCACCCCATCCCACCCCAGGGTGCCAAGATGAATGGATCTGGTAATAGGCCCTGGCAGAGCAGCCGCTGCCCTGGGGCACTCTCCAAAAGGGCTAAAGGTAGAAAGAGAAAGAAATTGATTCTGCAGGGCTGGACGTGAAAGGCAGAGAGATTGCTGACACCGAAGCAGCAATGGAAGCCCTTACTGGGCAATTACGTGTCATTTAATAGAGTTCATGCAAGGTCCAGTGATCACGAGCTGCAAAGGACTGACGGAAATGCGTTAGAAAGACCCAGTAAATAAGTGAGCATGACTGCTTTCCAATCGTTTCGCGTTTTATCAAAGACTGTGGTGTACGTCAGCCCATGGAAACTGGACCACTTCCACACGTGCCGAAAAAACTGCCAGAGCTTTTAAAACTCCACTTTGCCACACAAGCATTTAAATTAAAGGGTGATCTGCACCCCTTGGCTGCGCTCAGCCATAAACCATAAGGCCAAACACTGTCCGATTACCTGAAGAAGGATGCATACCCGCACCACAAGCTTTCTGATAAAGAGGTCAACATCACCTCCAGCAGGCATTTGGCTGAAGTGAGTGAAAATAGAGGAATGCAATTATGCTCTTTATACTCGTTGAAAAACACATTGATTTTTTTCTTTCAGAATGATAAAAGACATAATGATAAGAAAGAACAATTTTAGAAAATTACCTCCACTGGGTCTGTAAAACAGGATTTCTTTTTCTGCAGCAAACTTCTTGTTTGCAATATATA
>JAOYSI010005654.1:0-13394 GCA_025775065.1 Hiodon alosoides
ATATATATATATCAAATGTGAATTTCACAGCAATCTTGCAGTTAGAATTCAAACCCGCCATTTGTGTCATGTTCAAACACAAGCACTTTTTTTTTTTGTCAGTATTACAAAATGAAATACTCAAATATGATTCAATCTTGTATATAAGAGAACTGCATATAGTAGTTTCCTTTTGCATTTCTTCAATGAGAGTCGCTCACTATTCTCATTGGTCAAGTATGCATGCAGGTATTCTTAACAAACCTAAATGTTTAACCTGAACACCCTTTTTTTAGGTCTGAAAAGATAGGTGGGCAGAAGCTTCAATATGGCACAGTAATTCAATTCTGAAAATGTTCAAGTGTATACTTCTGAGTTGACAGCGCCATCTAGTGGAAAGATTATCTTGTATACTTCCATGCAATAGATTCTCAGTTTAACTCAATTAAATTTAATTTACCATTTTTCCCCATTCAGTACGTCCGTATAATAAATATACAGTTTAGAATACTAGGCAGGTCAAAGCCAGTTTCTCAGTTTCCATTTCTTTAAAACAGGAGCCTTGATCATTAAGTTTAAACGGGTATGCTGATACAAGTCACTTCAAAACAAGGTATTTTAAATTCCCTTTCTTTTCAATTTAAACATCAAAGTTTAACCCTGTCTCCATAACATGCTCCTCTTACATGCAAGTGGCCCTTTTCTCCAAATCTGTTTTTCATATGTATTTGCATATACGCTAAGCATCTAGAAAACATGAAATATATCTGGTTCTACTTCATGTAGGTAGGTACATATTTTCCGTTTCATGTACTCCCTTGTGCGGCAGACCTGGAGAGGGTCAATAACGGGCAAATGGGAGGAATAATTCTTATCAGCCTCTTGTGACGGTTATAGCCCAATCTTCTTCCACTTTTATAATTTATCATTCAACTTAATCAGTGGCCAGTAGGATCATTTTCACGGCTCAGACTCTCGAAAGGACCTCACATCTGGTGGGTAGCACGGGAATGTCTCACACCGGATTAGAGCCCTCTGTCACAAATTCAGTGCCCAATCCGATACAGCATGCCCCCCCACCAAAGCCTACGCTATGCACCCGCCGGGCTAACAGGCTTTAGCCCCAGTGCAGGCAAAGCTACTGTAGATGTAAAAATGTCCAGAACGATGGGAAACACAAAGCAGTCCGTACGATGTCTCAAGTCCTCACAAAAGAAAGCTGGATAACCCAATCACGTTCCTCATTCTCATCTTTCACCTCTACAAACTCTCCTGGTTATTACCGCAGCAGGGGATCAAAAGCTATCTCTCTGCAGCTATTTCATTTTTATATTCCTGCTAAGACCCGGGCTCTTCTCGTTAGGAGAGATACCACCACAGGAAAAAGACTTATTTCTTTTGCTTCCATTCCAAAAAAAAAACAAAACGAATCAAGTCCAAATAAAAACGAATAGCTCATTTAGGAATAACTGCACACAAATTTTTTCCATTCATTTTGTCCCGCCCAGTTTGAAATTGGCCATTGTGCTGATGCTCCTCAGATCGTCGGAAAAGACTCCACACGCGGCGAGGGTGAGGAAGTATGAAGAGGCCCTTCTGATCCTGGTCTCCTCTGAGCCGCACTGCGGGCTACTCAGCTTGCACAAGAGGTTCGGCACAGAGCAGTCCCTCTCTACGGTACTGCAAGGCTGCTGGTGCAATAAATTCAAATAAATTAACATTACGTGAAGATCAATTTTTTGTGACTAAAACTAGCGTTGCAAGCTCTAAAAAGGTGGAGCTTTTCATGAAATATTTTATAAAACAATTTTATTCAATTGAATTTGTATTTGTTGAATCATTGCATTTTAAAATATATGTCTTAATGCTACTTTGGGTGATATTGATAATTGCAGTCCATTTGCAGGCCTTCCTACTTTTGAAGTGCATTTCAATAACACCCCAAAGTCAGATATTTACAAAGAAACCAGTGTGGAAACAAGTGGATAATTTCCCTGCCGGGCTTTGGCACCAAACAAGTCAAGTGCCCCCTAGTTCATCAGTGTCAATACGAGAGCAATGTGGCGGAGAATTCCCACATGTCAACAATCCACAGCTCTGAGGGAATTCTCTCTCTCTCTCTGTGAAATTTTCAGCTTCAGCTTCCCCTAAGATCAACAACGGTCTGCAGTAACTTTCATATGACTCACATTTGACTGAGTGATCAGATCCAATGTACTTATCTAATATGATGCAGACTGCAATGCACTCAAAATCACGCTAGTGACCAGGGTCTCAGGTCAGGTGTGAGGTCTGGTACACATCATTGTTTGTAGTCAGTGCATGTGAAGGAAGTTCTCTGAAGTACACAACAGTTATGGTTTTCAAAATATATATAATAAAATAAGCTTTAGAAATGAAGGGCGGCCTCTTCCGGTTTTCGAATATAACATTTTTACGAATAAATCATTTAATTTCATTCACTCTGCAGAAGCTCTTAATCGTCGTGCTTTATCAAAAAGCCAGCTTTTGAATTCCGGTCCTGAAACGCTTTTGTGTTTTTAAAAACAACTTACAACCATTAAGTCAATTAATAAAAAAAACCCCGCAAACAGCCGACGTAGAGATGCAGGGACGAGGTGACACGTCAGCACAAACACTTTTATGTTGTGGGAAAATACTTTTCATATGTCCATGCCAGAATGCACAGCTGCGGACCGGGGGGGGAAGAGGGACCCATAACTTCTCAGAACAAATGCTGGACCCCCAGAACCTTTGAGGTTAGCCAAATACACAAATGAGCAATAAAATTGTACGCACATTTGAAACCGATCGGAGGCACAATAGAAGGTGGTCTAAGGCTGAGGCCCAGTACAGTATTTAAACTCTGGTAAACAATCGACTGGATCTGAATAGCGAGATCAAGGGAATACTCTCATCTTTATTGAAGATGGTTTCAACATACCAGCATTCCTAAAAGCAGGGGAGTACTATATAGCATTCTCTTCTTCAAAAAAGCTAACAAGAACATGCCAAAAAATATATATTAAAGTATTTTAATTATGTAAAAAAACGACATCCATATTTTTGGTTTCACAACAGCGCTGCACACAATTCTGTGAAGGAGTAGATATTTATGAGGTGTCACTACCCAGTAGGGTTTGTACAATATGAGCCAAGAGCAATAACTCTCCCTTGGAAGGGTCCACAGCTCTCATTTCATTTCCATTTGGAGAGGTACAATCCAAACATCTGGGATCCTCCCCAGTGCTTTATTTAGGCAAACCTAAATCAAGCTATGATTCATGTCACTTCTGCGGCAAAAGTTGTAAGTAAGGCTGTGGTGATGCAGTGACCGCCCAGTGCACTGACACATATCACTCCTATGTGCACGCACACGCACACGCACACGCACACGCAGACACACACGCACGCACACACACACACACGCACACACACACACAAACACACACGCGCACGCACACGCACGCACACACACACGCACGCACACACACACATACACACACACACGCACACACGCGCACGCACGTGCACATACACACAAGTGCATGCACGCACACACGCACGCACGCACACATGCACACATGCACGCGCACATACACATACACACGCACGCATACATACACACGCACATACACACACACGTGCACGCACACACACACGTGCACACACACATACACACACGCACGCGCACATACACGCACATTCACATACACACCCAACCACACACACAGATAGACAGACAGACACACACACAGACACACACACTGACACATTCTTTTTTCCTGACCCCACTCCTTCCACCCACTCCACTTTTTTGAATCTTTCATGAACCCAGAAGAGAGACACACAAACACACACACACACACACACACGCACACACACACACAGGCACGTATGCACACATAAATACACACGCACACACGTGCCCAAGTAGGCTCAGAGGTTTTGCACTTTCATGCCTGGTGTAGAAATAAAGCAATGGGGTGTGAATGATGTCACTCAAATGTACACAAATGTGCAAAAACAGTGTCATATTGTCAGCAATGCAGCGATTCAGCCATCCACTCTGAACCACACAAACACACGAACGCACATGTGTGATCATTATTTTACCCATCTGAACATACTGTACGTACACCGAGCTACCTTGGCCATCCGTTCTAATGAATTTAAAATCATCTCCAAATTTCCAGAGAAACCATAAATTCAGTACTCAGGAGGTACAATTCAATAAACAGGCACTTGAAAACAAACTACTGCGGCCATTTCAGGGTTTGTTCGGTAACCATTAAACTGGTACAGATTGAAAACAGAAGTAGTTTTTATTTTTAGTTAAAAGCTTCCCTTTGGGAACTTGCCACAGAGGGAAAAGGAGCTGATATAAGTAAGTTTGATCCTGCCTGGGGAAAATTGTGTTTTTTTTGTCTCCATTGAACAGTTTTGAAGAAAGCCAAATATATGGATCTTAAGACTATATTTGAAGCCCTCAGAAGATAAAATAACTTTTAGAAAATGTTAGGAAATGTCCAGAGATACAGACTTATAATTTCTTTATGCTTCTAAATGCCTACCAGTCTCACCTTAAGGTGATACGAACAGTAAAATGAATGGAACAACATACGATTGTCAATCAAATCATTGAAAACAATGCAGTTTTGGAGACTCACTCACCAAAAATGACATACACTTTATAAAGAGTTATGTCTTATTAGTAAATTATTGGCCTCCACAGGTTTGGATGCCTGATTTTGTGGTACTCTTGTGGAAGAACTTGAAACCCGACAGGAAGAATAAGACTAGAACCAGCAGAGTAATGACACTATAACCCATATGTCCACTGGCAATGTCTGACAGCTTTACATACACTACGCCTTAATCATCTGCACTGTAATGGCAAGCTAATTAAACATTACAGCATTCCTTACGATTTCCAAAATCGCACTGGATTCTGAAAACTCCTCTGAAACCAAAAAAACACACAGATAGCTTTAAATGAGATGGTCATTTAAAAATGGTCTGAATGGTGAATAACTTAAGACCCCAGGTTTTTAAGTGCTGGCTTGCAAGGAACGGAGGAGGAGAAACCGCGGTAGAGGCACAGGTTAGGAAAATAATCTCATATACACAGCTGACAGGTCTGGGGAGTGAAAGGGGTGGGTTGCTGATGATGGAGGAGGTCAGGGAGGGGATGGATGGGTTCCCTGGAACCCAGAGGAGGTAGAATTTAATCACACCGGTGACAGGTGGGGGTTAGCGTGTGGAAAAAGGAGTTGCGTCATCTTGGAGACGGAGGAGGAGGGGAAGGTAAAGAAACACAAATAACTTAATTAAACTAATAAAAGAGCTGTTTGGTTTAAGGAGCAGTGGTTGCCATGTTTGTGAAACGGCTTATGAGCGTCACAAACTCGTCGCCAGTGAAGTAGTGGTATTTAACCACTGGTGAGGTCAGAGGCATCGTCTTGTAGGGGAAAAAGAAAGAACGGGTTAGAGCTGCGGGTGGAGTTAAATGTGATCCTAATGAGTAAATTACTGTTATTCAAATATTTGTTTAGAAAATGTAGTAATCTTTTTTTTTTTAAATGTCTGATACGCCCATCTGGTTCTATGCCCTCAAGTTCTTCTAGAAAATTGAAATTACCTCATATAATATAGAATATAATGAAAGCACAGACATTATAAGCACTGGTTGGGTCTACAACTCTAGGTGTGTTCAGAAGCTAAGTTGTGTCGCGCCAGTAGAGGGCAAACGGCGAGACAGGGTTTTAACCTGAGGCTTCAGGCCTGAGCAACGTGGCTTATGGCTACAAGAGGCCGAGAGAAGCCCTGCTGATTTAACCTGAGGCTTCAGGCCCGAGCAACGTGGCTAATGGCTACGAAAGGCCGAGAGAAGCCCTGCTGATTTAACCTGAGGCTTCAGGCCCGAGCAACGTGGCTAATGGCTACGAAAGGCCGAGAGAAGCCCTGCTGATTTAACCTGCCCAAGCCTGGGAGCTACTCTGTCAACTGTGCACCACCCCTATGCTCTCCTGGTGATAATCGGCTAACAACGTGAGCTGGATTTTAAGCGGCTAACCCCAGCCTATAGGGCTTAGTCTGGGCTTCAGCCTTTACCGGCTGATGCAACAGCATAACTTTTGTGCGTAATTTCATTGTTAATCGCTGTGACTTCAGACGTCTATGCGCCTATATGATACATATTGTCAGTATTTAGAAAACATGGAGGGGGGGGGGACATTATATGACCATAGATCTCATAACAGCTAGTCAAAAGCAACCCGAGAACACACTGTGTGATTTTTCATGTTTCAGGAGAAGGACATCACAGTGACCCTTGTCTCCTTGCTTATGGAGGCAGTTCCCTGTTTAGGCTAAACGACTTAGAGACTGGTGAGATCAGTGACTTCCCATCAATAAAAGCATTTACAACCAAGCACTGTCAGACGTGGGCGACTTATTTTTCCGCTGTTGAGAATTGCAATCTTCGGGAAAAGGTTCTCTGTTCTGTCATTGTTTTGCAGTGGATTCCTCTCTCCTGGCTGTGAATGACGCCATGCCGTTTATTCCAGGAAGTCTAGCTTACTTGGTTCCAGTGTTTTATATGGATCTTTGTTGAGTTTCAGTCCAGAGGCTTGAACGTTTTCCATGAGGGCCTGAAGTCGTGTGCGGTGCACCTGCGTGCTTTCTCCCATGACAACTGTACTTTCACGACCCCACAGCAGCTCTGAAGGTTCCTTCTGAAATATCTCCGGCGCAGATGTGGTCCCGAAGGGTAGCCTTTCAAAGCAAAATCTGGAATGTCGAAGGTGTCAGATTTGTGCTCTTTTCCTCCGAGGGGATCTGCTAAAATCCTTTTGCTGCATCCAAGCAAGAGAACACTTTGCTCTGAACTAGTTCCAAAAGTGAAGCATCATTTGTAGCGCAGAATGAACTGTCACATTCTCTCATTTTTACCAAAGAAATCCTAACATTTTTTCCTGCTAATTTGCGCTCTTGCAGTTAACTGCCCTCTAGTGGTCCCTGTGCCACCTGGCTTTAGCGGATATTTATTTTGCTGGTTTGAACTGTGGCATTCCATCTGGGTTATTGTAGGTGGTTTCTGGCATGAATAACACATCAGCTCCGGACTCTATTTTAAATTGTTCTGCTATTTCAGCGTTTTTAAGAGTTGTGCGCAATGGGGGTACATATGAGATGACTGCATTAGCTCTTAGCACCCAAGGTATCAAAGTGACTGTGTTTTACTAGCTCTGTCTCTCCATTTCCATTGCTATATGAACATTTAGGTAACCTGTGAATTTTACAATTTAGTTTCTGAGCGGACACTTTTGTCCAAAGTGACTTACATAGCTAACAATTTCTACATTCATCCACTAATACAGCTGGGTATTTTACTGGTTAAGTACCTTGCTCAAGGGTACAACGACTGGGGTGGGACTGGGGTGGGACTGGGGTGGGATGACAAATTGGGCAAAACCTTTCCCTTTCACAAATAATATTGCAGTCTGAAATTAAAATGTAACCTATTATCAGATATATGATTTATTATTATGAAATTCACGATGTGTATCTGTAAGAAGTCTATCAACCATTTGTTTCTCATTCTATCAAAATCTTTTTTCCCCCCTTTTGCAAGACCGTCTCACCTATAATAGGAGAAACAATTGTCCTCATAGCCTGGGCAACACCAATGCCTGTGTCCTTTCTAGCATCTGGATGCAATAAAGAAAATATTCACTCCCTTTTGGCCTTTTGGCCGTTGAAGTTACATTAACAAAACATTCAATTCAACTGACATTAAATTACAGGAAATTATTTTCTTTACAGGAGAAAATTACGCCTTTCCTTAGCCCATTGGAGTTAATCAGCCTTTAGGAAAATGGCAAACAGTTGACAGGACTTTAAGCATAAATTGTACCAATTTAATTTACTTCCTGCAAACTGTGAGTGAAATTAGAGGGCAATTCAAAACGAACAGATATAAAAACACAGAATAAGGCCAATGTTTTTTTTTTCTTCTTTTTTTTTTTTAACCAAGTGCCTCTGAAAAAAACTCTTTTAAAATCCCATCTTTTTTTTGTGACCGTGCGTGATTATATTTAAATTGTTAAGAGTGTGTTAGCGTGTTCCCACACCGATTACACTGATAACTGAGTAGAACCAGACCTGAAATCAATGTAATCTCTCTCTTTCCAGATCCCTGGAAAGGGGCCGGCTATGGTGAGACGGCACATGCCTTTCAGAGCGAGATAACTCCCCGGCCCGGTGACAGGATTCACCACAAAGAAGACACAAGGAGTGTAAGCGATGCAATAAGACCAACCCGTCCACGCAAATCTTACTGATGTGTGCAAAGAGGGCTGCGTTTGGATCCAAATAAGACAAGCTGAGGAGAATACTCACACCTGGCATTTTCTTATCCAGGGAACAGCACCAGGTGCCCCTCCTCCTCCTCATGAAGTAAACCTGTGGCTATCTGCATGACGGCTGAAGATTGATGGTCTTTTACGACCTGAGGTCACTCGGAACTCTCTATCAGATTAACCCGACTCCTCAAAGCTGTGAATAAAACACACGTTTATACATTCCTCTAACATTCACGTAACCGCGGTATGCGTTTTGCGCCGTTACTTTATTTAACAGCAGAAGCTGTGTGTTCTGGCAGATCTGACTCAGCAGACGCAGGTTTCATTACCTACATTAGATGGCGCTGACACGCTGGACTCCCAGGTAGCCAAAAACAACCCTTCACCCAAGAAGGCACCATCACTGTTTTTTTTTTTTTTGTTATGGTTAAAACACTCATACTTAGGCCCGTTTACCTACTAAAAATCAAACTTCACATGCCGTCCAGAGGGAACAAAAGAAAAAGGCCTGATCTTCTTTTTGTCATCGGGAATAAAGTAAAGCTCAGAAGTTGCATTTGTAAATGCGTTATTTTCTTACATTTAAGTATATATTACAAGTATAAAACATAAACTAAGTATCTTGAAAGTATTAGATTATAGCATCCAAATATTAAAACCAGAACATAATAAATGGAAAAAAAAGGGCTTCCTAGGATTAACTGTTTGTTTTTTCTTGGTCTGTCCCACCGCACAAGTGGATCTCTGCTGTTTAGAAGACCGAGTTACCGTGTTTATTGTAACAGAGTGATTTAGATTTCTTCTTTTTTATAACACTTAGCTATGAACAGATCTGGAGATGCAGGAACGGGAACAGAACGGGAACAGAACCGGTTCAGAACCGAGTTTAGCACGCTCCCGCTTTTTTCCCTGCCTACCCACTACTCCCCTTCACACTGAGTCTGTTAACATTAAACAGCCCCATCACGCAAGCTTAGCTGGTCTGCAGGAATTCAACCCCCCTCCTGCCCAAATAAACAACGGTGGAGATGAATATCTCTTAATCTATGTAGACACACACCACGTCAGACTATTTAAACATAAACACAGTAAATTAACCAGTTTCTTATAAATCACTGGCGAAGGACTTCAAAAGAAGCGAGCCGGTCCGAGACAGGGGAGAAGTTGGACAGGCGATGCGATCCAAATGAGGCCGTCTCCTTTCACAAAGTAGAAGCTCAAAAAGTTGTCAAGGCTTTAACTCTGATCATGGGTTAGGTGCGTAACACTTATTATTATATTCCTTACATCCACAGTAGATTTAACGAGAAAAAGTTAGAGAGTCTGTTCTGATGTCTGGATTCGTTATACCGAAAAATAACTTACTGGCGTAGCATGTAGGAAAATGACATTAACGCGCACACGCGCACAGACG
This sequence comes from Hiodon alosoides, assembly GCA_025775065.1. Taxonomy (NCBI): domain Eukaryota; kingdom Metazoa; phylum Chordata; class Actinopteri; order Hiodontiformes; family Hiodontidae; genus Hiodon; species Hiodon alosoides. The sequence continues at coordinate 9,760 of JAOYSI010005654.1, forward strand.
CACACACGCGCTGTTTAAAAAACGGAAAGCATGCTCAAAATCAAAACATGTCTGAGAGAAAAGCACATGCTTAGCTTCATCTGTCAGGACCTCTGAATCCAAATGAAAGGAGAACAAACGAAACCCTCCGAGCCCCCTGCCTCTATCCTGTGCATTTTGTCACAGGCCTCCATCTTTGTTGAATGAGTGCACATGACATGCGAGTAGGCCTTCTTTACAAACACACCCACTACCAAGGTGTTCAGGGTATTCTTAGACATCCCTTTTCACAAAATGATACAAACATTTGACTGCAAAAACTATATGGAATACATTTTTTAAAGCATAGAGAATGTCCAAACTGCCTTTTACTAAGAAGAAAATAATAACAACATTACATAGCAGAGAAAGATGCGTTGCAACTGTCAAACCCTCATCACGCTGGCTTGGATTACAAACCATTCCAGAGCCAAACGTCCTGACAAATGAAATTAATGTCACCTTGGACTCTTGAGGAGTTTGGGTCAGAGAATCCTCTTTTACTCATTAAAGCACTTCTTGAGACAACATCTGTGCTAATTGAGTGCCGTGAGCGTATCCGCCCAAAACACTGCCCAGGACTTCATGCCACATTCCCAACACCAGACTCTGGGTCATTTGTTTCCTTCGTAATGAGTAAGTGTTGATCCTGCTTCATCTCTGACCCATCAGGAGTAGACCAAAACTGATGTCCAGGGTGCGAAAATACACTTTTACCCTTTTACCCTTTCACCCTACTATTGCCCAAAATTAAGATGTATTACAGAAAAGTTTCAAACATAGATCAGTTGAAGTTATTTCAGAAAAATGTAGAATCATGAGTGCTACAGACGACGTTCAAAGCTCAGGTAACTGGACAACAGTAAACACTACAACAGTAAAAAGTCACGTCTTGTATGAGCTCAAACTGCTTTGTGTGAGAAATTCTGCACAATTCCAATATAATTGAGGAGCTGCTCATCCAGCTTATCCATGAGCTTCCTTAAGGGGTGGGGGACGAAGGAAATAGCCTGACCTTGAAATCCAAGATGAGGGGAAAATCTAAAAAAAAAAAGGCAAGGCTATGGCTGAAGGCTTCTAGGAGTCTTATTTACATCAAGTAACACTCATCTTTAATCTCCCGCGCCTCTTCGGACGGGAAACCTGAAGCCCAAATGCTCTGAAACTGATCCGGACTATATTTGTGCCTCCCTAATGCAAACCGAAATAAGGGGCTCGCCTCAGCTAGCCTTCGGGCCCCTTCGCCGGAGCAGGTGCTGGGGAATTGCCGATTAACGAGCGGAGCGCATTGCCCAAAAGGTGGAGGAAGGACACAGGACGCCACCCGGCCAGCGAGATGACGGACACCTCCACTGCAGGAGGTCAATCTGAAGAATTGCTGACGCTAATCAGAGGTTGTCCTTTGATCATTTTACCCACACCTTCAGAAATAGAAAATGCAGGACAGTGATGTGGCAAAGTGATCTGCCCAATGGCGTGCGTACAGCCAAAGCACTTTTTCGGGGAATACAGTACCCAGCTATGTTGCTAATGATTTCTCAAACACTTTCTCTAATCGCAACAAGAAATTTGATCACTCTACCTTAGCTCTTGCATTTTTTTGTCACGCGTTTTATTTAAGGCCTGCCATGAAAACGATTCCCACACTGGGTGTAAAGTAAAGTCAACGGCCTCCAGAACAGGTGAACATTTTGCTGAAATAGTTACTGATTTTGGACTTTTGCTTTCGGAGAAGCCACCAATGTTTATTAATCCAGCACATTTAAGTCTAATTGCCAAAAAAAGTAGCTTAAATAGTTAAAAAGCTAACTTTACACTTTTAGATTGGAACCTCTGTCAACGAAACTCAGTATGGCTGCATGATCAGGCCTGCGCTACAGACCTGCACTATAGACCTGCACTACAGACCTGCAGAGGCTGGTGGAGGACCTGCAAGAAGAAGCCTGGGACTTGACACATGGTCTGTGCCTCTGGCACCCTCAGCGTCCGTCTATAACAGGTGTGTGCCTGGAAATAAAGTCAGCCGGGAAAGCGTAAGAGGCTTTCAGTGTCCTGGAGCATGTGCGTGAGATTCCCCATGGGACGGGTGACCCCGAAAACCAATCCACCTCCATCTGTCACAGGCACCCCACGCGAGGAATGCACTTTGTATCCCCTCACCCCAGTAGCAGGGGTGCATCCCCGTACCCTTTCCTCGACAAACCCAAAGCACTGGGCCCGACACTTTCTTATAGATGAAGAAATGATCCGCTATGCACTTGTGGGCCCACACAAACCCTCGGAAAATTTAACTCAAGGTTTAGTGACAAGGTCTTATTTTGTTTATCTCTGAACATGCAGCCAACTTAACCACATTAAGTAAAATGTCCTATAAATACGTGCTATGCAAGCTCTCTAGAGAGCTGTAAAAGAGCCTGTATTGGTTCTCTTGTGTGGCAAATACACCTCCCTGACTGCGAACAGAACTATGGCACAAACAAGTGTAAGAGTCTATCTGACCTTGGCTACTTTAGCCCTCTGTAAAATAACATGATCATCTGTGTTTAAAAGAAAAATATCGACTCTTTATCGTTACTTAATTTAGATACAATATATAAGTGAAAGCTTCATCCCAAGTTATCTAGCTTTGTTTGCAGAACTCTACACCTAAGCAGTGGTCATTCAACAGATTATGATGAAAAGTCCTATAAATATTTTTATACGTAAATTAGTTGCTTAGTAACTATATGGGTTACGGGTCATTTTCTGGAGTATCAAGTTAAAACACATGATGTTTCAGCAGATACCGAGATACATTTAGGCTGTTCAAATTTTACTAGTATGATATGCCTTCAAACTGTCATGTGATCAGTAACAAAATCTATATATTTCAATTGTGGGGGGGAACCAAATTCCCTTAAAAAACTGAAATAATCTTTCACATGTCCTGATTACAACTAAATATAAAAGTTAGCTACCAACTTTTCTGCTTCCCTGCAGGAATCTTGGCGTCTGTTTAATCCTAGCTAGCACTCACAGGAGGTGACAGTGAATTATACTTACACCCTTGTTTTTGACACTTTTTTGTTAACTAGACGTCTCGTGAAACATCTCTTGTTTTCTATCCATTCACTGACGTGGGGGAGAAAACTGTAAAAGCAAGTAACCGGCCAGACAAAAACACCCTAAATGTCTGATTTGTTGAACGTGTCGGGGTGTGCGGAGCCAGCAGGGCGGCGGGAGTTCAATATATCAGGTTGTGTTTGGTTTGTCTTGTGAATGCTGGTGTCAGTGATAATCTGTCAGGATGATTAAATCTCTAGTTTCCATGAAGGGATACAGCTGGTGATGGCCTGTAAGATTAGCATGCTGACAAGGCTGGGGCAAACTTGTGCTACAGAACAGGCAACACAACAAGTTACGTGCAAGGGAAACTGGGAGTTACAAGGGAAACTGGGAGTTACATGCTATTTATATGCTAAGTAGCATCAGTCTACTTCATGCACATGCACAAGTGAATTCAATTTGAGAACTTCACTGTTTCTGAAATCATAATTTTACTAAAGTAAATTGTTTTGTCTGTTTAATTGAAGATGTAAGAAACTATATATATATAACATTAAAAAACTATATATATA
>JAOYSI010005656.1:0-13393 GCA_025775065.1 Hiodon alosoides
TATATATGTGTGTGTGTGTGTGTGTGTGTGTGTGTGTGTGTTTCGAACGTTATCTACTGGGCGTGTTTGTATTTAACCTTGTGTGTGTGCTTTATTTACACATTGGAACGATAGAAATAAATATAATTCCAGTTATATCAGTCTTCGTTTCTTTTGGCTTACAATTTTGTCAGGACTTGCGAACGATACCGAATTATATTTTTATTAAGACGCATTGTCAAACGTCATTGTTCAACCCAAATTGGATAGGAAGACAGAGATGTCAGGGTGGCAAATATTGAGGAAATTAGTCGATCTCTCTATCTGGCTGGTGCGAGTACTGACAGTTAGAACTTTAGATTGGTTTTGTTTGACTTTTGCTTAATTGGAGGCTTAAATGCTGAAACTCCCACAGGCTGTAACCCGAGAAGACTTTAAATGATCACAGTGACATTTGTTTCCCTCACCAAGTTTAACTGGCTGAGACCTAAGTAGGCTTAACCAAGCCAATGACATACAGAGGGCACACGGTGACCAGAAACAGCTCTCCTTGCTTTCCACTTCTTCTCTGTCGAGAACGCCACTGAATTTGTAGTTTTCAGACACTACTACTGAGAATGAACAATTTAAAGGAAAGTTCAGGGGGGTTTGTGAAGCCAGGGAGGCTAGCGAAACTTCAACGATCTTTAAACACATAGACACAAAACAAAATGTTAGCCATATTACACAAAGTTTACTCTATTGAGATAAAAAATGTATACTTTAATTGAATATATACATTGCTGGAATTGGCTTGCCCATTGGGTGTACGGTGTGTGTTAGAAATCGGAATTACAGTCTCTTGCCGGACGTCCATGGCTTTTGGCATGACTGTGTGAACACTTTCTGAGAACATACACACTCCCATGACCATTATAAGAAGAAATTAAACTTAAATTTACACCGCTTGGTAAAGACTTCAGAGCACATGAACACTGTCCACGAGCCCTTTATCTGACCTTTATTTAATGTTATATTTATCCTAGGAGTTCTGGACGCACTAAGGGTCAGCCCAATATCCTGGACATGGAGCTGAGAGAGGAGTGGCAAGATGATGAATTCCCCAGGTCAGAGGTCAATTACTATAAGGTTTCTCTGACACGGTCTGTCTGTTATCCAGTTTGGACCACCTTAGTTTTAAAAGGGGTATAAAATAACACCAGGGCTCCCAAACCAGAGGGATCCAGGATTCTCTGGGCAATTTCTCATGGAAATAGGTATATTAAAGTCTTTTCAAGACATCTGAATTTTTACATCTCAATGCATTTGTTAAATTACTGTGCTCATGCAAAATGAGAAAAAGAAAATGGAGGAGTCATTGTGAAATTTCAAACTATGTTTCAGGCCACTTCCAGAAGACACACAGAACCCAGAGAGTCCCTCCAAAGACGGAGACAGACCAGGTGAGTCTGTTGTCTAGGCCGGTACCAGGACCAGTTTCCCTGTCCAATTACTTCAGAATCCAGGAAAATCCGATACTTCTTTATTTTTTTTAAGGTATTAGTCTATTTTCAAAGAATTGCAGTCATGTTTTGGAATGCCATTGTATCAACTTTCTCTATATTAGAACTGGACTAGAGACTTAAGTTGTTAGTAGATGATTTTAGTTGTTAGTAGATGGTTCATCCTTACCACCGAGCAATATTCAAGATTTGTGTGAACCCGTAATATACACATTGCACTTATTTTAACACTGCAGTCAGGATAAAGTACAGATAAATAAACAGAAAGAAAAAAGCAACACGTGACCTGATAATAAGGAGGTTATTATTTAGTGAATAATCTGGTGCATGTTGTCACACCAGTCCAACCCAGCAGTTTGGCACTGTCAGGGAATCAGCCCAGGAAGAAAAGGCTGGTTGCGCCTGCTCTCAGCCTGACGCTGGGACGCACCGACTCGATTGTCTCGGAGGACTTCGCTGCAGCAGGTCTCTCTCCGTCTCCCGATGATGACCTGGAGATGGACATCAACCTGGAGGATCTGGAGACACCTTCCGACAGCGAGTGCTGCAGCTTTCCTGACAGCGGGCATGATCTGGAATGGGAGGGTAACAGACGCCTATGAAACATCAGCATTGCATTCGTTAATAATAAAATACGCTTTTTTCATATTTTAATCATATATTTTCATATATAATCATATATTTTAATCATATTTTAAAGTTTTCTCTTTTCGTTCATCTTCACGTGACCCTTCAATGATTGTGTTTGATGTAGTCTTGTTTGCTTTTCAAGTGGATCAGTGTAAGGACTAAAATTGTGCAATGCGTGTCTGGCTCACGGATATAATGTCGCTGATCTGTGTACCCGTGCTAGATGACCTGCCGCGGATGGGCCGGGTCAAGGGTCGAGCGGCCAGCGCGTCTGTGTCGGAGCAGGCAGAGATGGAACGCCTTGACCAGGTGGACAGTCAGGGCCGCCGGTGGCGCAAGGTCCTCATAGCTGGGCAGGAGTTCACCATCAACATGAGCGTGCTAGAGCCCTACCTCCAAGTGCTGTCCCACGGGGGTGGGTCTTAATGGGCCTCAAGTCAAGGCAAAAGCGAGAGATTCGTTGGAGCGCCTGATTGGTCTTCCAGTATGCTTGACATCTACCATGGCGTGCGTTGAAATACTGAATCGTAGCGATTTGTCGTTATATTCATATATATTCAATGCAATTACTCAGCACACGAAAGCCCTTGGTGTAGATATTCCATGGGTCGTAGGAGAGGGAATACATGTTTTGCAGAGACTAAATTTCGTGATGTGAAGCCAAAAGGCAACGCAGAGCTCAACGGTGGTCAAACATGGAAGACGCATTTTAAAGGATTCCTTCTTTGTTCATGCTACAAAATGCAGCCATTCTGCATTCGTGTGTGGATTGTTAAAGATCAAAGGATCCTTATATAATAGTGCCCTCCTTTTGTGTTCCAGGCTACTATGGCGAGGGAATGAACGCCATTATCGTATTTTCCGCTTGTTATCTCCCGGAAAGTACCATTGAGAACTACCAGTACGTCATGGACAATCTTTACAGGTACTGAACACATTACCAAACATTTAGTCCCAAATGCAGAAAACCATCTTAACGCTGGCAAAGTGTGGAAACATAGCACCCCTGATCTTGAGACTGCCTATAATAAAAAAATGTAAGTTAAGATGAATAATGAAATATGTTTTACTCTTCCCTAAATGTAATTCACCACCCAGGTAAAATGGTATCATCAGGCAAATAGAGGATTTGCTTGGCGTTGCATAAGCCAATATGCCAAATGTCTGAGAGGATTGTTATGAAGTAAATGTGGTGGTAATAATTGACCAATCAAGATGAATGCAGCGAATCTGCCAAATCAGGTGTGTCAAACCTCAGCCCTCGCTGGCCCCAAAGGTCTGCTGGGTTTTGAGCCGGAAACATCAGGCGCAATCATTTCAAATAACAAAGTTGTGAGCTGAAAGGAATACAAGTGTACACTGTGGCCCCTCAGGAATTCAGTTTGACACCGCTGGAGTGAAATTGTGATGGTATAATGGTGTTTAGGCAAGGAGCTATTCATTAAACAACATTTGTCTCATGTTATTGCATTTTGATTTTGCTGTGATAGTTACTGCTGATTGTAGCTTATTTCATATCTGTTTGCACCATTTTAAGTATCTCACTACAATTCTGTATGGGTTTACAACACCGAAAACATGATGTAAGCTCATTTCCCAAGCTGTGAGTGGACTTGAGTAAGACATTTTTATCTGACTGAAAATGAGAATGATTACAGGTACATCCTGGGAACTCTGGAGCTGATGGTGTCAGAGAACTACGTCATTGTGTTCCTGTGTGGGGCAGCTTCACGCAGCAAAATGCCTGGCATCAAATGGCTTCGAGAGTGCTATATGACCATTGACAGAAGGTGAGTTCCGTGTAAAACTACTATTTGGGGCAGATTTACAGTCTGCATGTCCTGTGTTATAATGAGTTGGGATTTAGGTCAGGGATTGAGGGGAGACAATATTGCATACTTAATTCTACAATGAAAAAGCAGGAATACATCAAATTGGCACAACTTTTTAGTCCTTCCTACAAAAGCACAAAAGCCTCCTGGCAGAGGTAAACTAAATTATTACGCTGGAATTTTATTTAAAGAACTTAGTTTAACACTAGCAGTGTGTTCTGCTTCTTCCCACACACATCCCATGTCACAGATCTACCCCTTGCTTGTTCTAAAACCATTTTTAAAAAAATACAGTAATAACTGATAATACAAATTGCCTCAATATGTAGAGTGACAGTATTTATTAGTGCCCTTCCGTCAAGTTTTTTGGGGCTATATTCACAGATATTCACACATATATATGTATTTTTAATATTTTTGGTTGAGGATTGTGGTGCACTTTTGACAGTTCTTTGTTTGTCCAGAAGAGGGCTATTACATCATCAAGTTCAATGGGCCAATGGGAAGTAGGAGTCCGGGGCTTTGGGTGTTTCCTCTTCTCTCAGCCCTCTGTATGAAGTGTACTCGGAATGACTGGCTAATTCATAGGCCGTTGGCAATAACTGGGGAAGGGAAAGCTGTCCTCTTTAACATTCCTCAGATGACACACTCAACCCAGACTATCGCATCTTCTGCTGCCGTCAGGGTGTGCAGGCTTAGCCTTACGCAGTTTGATCAATGCAGAATGGGTATCAGAATGTGGCAGTCTTACACCAACGGCGACGTCACTGGAAAAGCCAGCTCTGGTTTCAGTTATGCAGATGTTGATTCAAGTGGCCTTTAGTGTCAGTTCTCTTTACCTTACTCAGCACTGCATATTCCCTCGCATGTCAAGCAATGGCTTCCACTCTTTTCGTTATGAGTAGATGTTTGCATAGTTCTTATAAAGGCGGCCCCTTTCACTGTGCCAGGCTCTTGGTGTTACGTTTCTCTGTTAAAACACCATGGCCTATTTCTGCTTTACCGGATGCTTACCTATTGAATTAAACATTGATACAGGCTGACAAAGTTCCTTTTCTTATCCCGGTCACTCATGCGTGCTATTCATTTTGTGATGAGTATGAAAGAAATTCTACTCTTTGTGCTAGTCAATGCTTTCTTTAAATCAAACTGAAGAGTACAAATGAAAAATAACTTTGATGAATTAATACGTCCACGGATATCACATGCGTTACCGTGTCTGCAATAAGAACATCAGACAGGATGTCAGAACCTAGTAATAGCATGTTAAATTTACTCTGAACTCTCCTGTCATAATGAGTGTATCTGCTTCTCTTCTTAAACAAAGCCTTTTCACAAAATAATTGGCGACAACTGGAGGAAGTAAAATTCTGTATTGCTGCGTGGATGTGAAGATTTTAACCCTAGACATAGACATTCCTGATTCCCAAAGGCTTAGGAAAGCAGATTGTTTCTTAGTCTCAGTTCCTGTAGAATGACCAGGAACACACCTCTGTTTGATGTAGCATTGCCTAAAGCAGGGCGGGGCATTTAGTGAGTCATTTGGGAAATCATGCCTTTGAAATGTCCTTGTTGTTGATTAAAGAAATAATCTAAAGGAGGAACATGTGGGAGACTTGTAGGAGGAGTCACAGCATGTAAACAAAGTTGGTACTGGGCATACTGGGCCGCGTGAAAGAGGTGAGGCAGATATCATTGGTTCTCAAGTCCTGGCAAAACCTTGCTTTTTTTTTGCGACGGGGTAGCTGGAAAGAACGTCAGGATTTTGCCCATCCTTCGCCCCAGGGACTATGCAAGTAATGACGGTGATCCAGTGGTCACCCCTAGTAACAAGATCACCAACACACAGATCTAGGTGCGGATTGTCTGGCGACAACTCATCGTGTCTCGTTACTCCCAACACCTCCCCTTCCTTTGAATGATTCCCACAATCCTCATTCGTGCAAGGGACGTCTTGTGGTCACAGTCCAAATGAAATAGTTCTATACACCTACATCTTTAAATTGCCATTATTTGTCTACCTTCCTCTCACTTGGGTAAAGGGACCCACGGCTTTTTGGTTGATTCTATACCCGCATGCATGTCTATAATGCATGTCACTATGTCTCATTCTGCCTAGGCTGAGGAAGGAGCTGAAAGGTCTGCTTGTCGTTCACCCAACCTGGTACATCAAGGCCCTGATCACCTTCATTAAGCCTTTCCTCAGGTAAGGCCTCTGGTATTCCCACATATTGTAAGTCATATTTCAGCTCTGGGGATTGGCCATGCCAAACCCATCAAGTTGGCTGCATAGTGTCGGATTTTCTTTTCAGCAGACAGCTACAGCACTAAGCCGTCTGGTCAACATGTTTGATTGAACAAAACAAACTGATTGAACAAAATTTACTAGAACATGGGATCTTAAGGATTTTGAATCTAAACAAAAAATGAGGCTTTAGTACCACATTAGATTAAATTAAGTTTATGCTGACGTTAAAAAAAACAACACTCAATTGTGTACCATATTAAATTACACTACATCACGTCTTTGGATATATGAAAGTTAACAGTTTAGCCACAGAGCTTAAAGCAACTAAAGATGAGAAAACGACAGTGTTTACAGTTGTGTACAGTTTTGTAGCCTTTCAAACGGTGACATGCTACCATATTAACACGAAACGCACATCAGAGTGACCATAAACAGTGCCAACTGTGTTTTTCGTTCCATGTTACTAGAAGAATTTAGACTGATTCCACTCTTACTGAAGGGACAAACCCGCAGTCCTAACCATGGCCTGCAGCCGGGCCCAAAACGCCTTCCTGTCGTGGTATTCCTGTATATGACGCTGACGCCTCCTGTGTCCTGCAGCCTCAAGTTCAGCCGGAAGATGCAATTCATCCACAGTCTACAGGACCTGGGCACGTTCATCCCCATGGAGCACGTGCAGATCCCTGACTGCGTCCGACAGTGAGTGACCAGGCTGCTCTCGGACCCAGACTTCCTTTAGGTTCAAAAGAAGTACCAGGGGGTTAAAAAAATATACCAATCCTGCCGAGGGTTTATGTTCTGACCTTTACCTGCTGTGCAATGTCTAATAACTTTACCTTTCTCTTTTTTGGATTTCAGGTACGACGTAAAGCTGAACAGATGAACCCTGTATATTTACCAATACTTGTAATATAATGTACACAAAGGTCGGTCCGTGAGATGGAGTGCTTGTGCGGATGAAGGCTGATGCAGTGAAGGGGTAAATAATCGGGAACAGGAAACTATGCAATAATCCTTAGACTCAACGGCACATAAAGTTCTTTTGCCTGTGCCATATGTACATATTGATCATAGCTAGCGATCCCTGTGAGTTACCTGAGAGACTTCATACGGCAGTAGAATCACTTGAAGAGACTTAGAGACGGGGAAAAGATAACCTCTGGTTGAACAAGTGGAAACAATGGAGCTCTTTTCTATCTTTAGGGCCATCCGAGTGAGGTCATCCATACGCCTCATCTCTCGTTACCTAGCACCACAGAACGCATCTTCTCTAGCTCTTTGGGTTATATATAAATATATAAGTATCTACATCTTTCGTTTCTGGTCGTTAGAGTATTTTAGACTATTAGTGCGACTGATATTTATGAGAAAATGGTCTCTGTTACAATTACACTTAATGATAAAGTCCATTTAAAAAAGGGGGTGCGGGGGAGGGGCACTCGTGCAAGCCTCACGGATTTTTGGGAAATGTTCGATTGCAAAGGGAAGCGAGGTAGATGTGGTGGAGAATTATTACTGTTCGGGTACCCGCTCAGGTCTCGCACTACAAAAATGTCTCCTTACTGTATTTTTAGCATTGATTTGTTTTTTATTGTACTTCCATATGAATCATTTTTTAAAGCATCGCACAATAAATGTTTTAGGGTTATTTCACACATTAAGTAGTTTGTATCCTTAACCGTATAATTTATAGGGGATTCATCCTCTTAAATTATTGATAGTTGTTTGGATTTACAACGTGTACTACAAATTAAATCATCCAACTTGGAGAAAGCAACTGAAATACTGAAAAGTTTCCTAGTATCCTTCATCCTAGAGTTTTTAGCATTAATAAAAAATATATGCACTGGTAAAAAAATATTTAGAGCGTGTTATTCAGTGTCTGAGAACAATCATGGGTTTTGATTTTTACAGGTACTTTTCAAGAGGGCGAAAACCCAACTATAAATAAATTTAAAACAAAGGTTTGATAAAAAAGGTCAAAGATTTTTTCCTTTCCAATAAAAGTTTAACTATGGTGAGTTTTTGTCAGATGTTAAATGCTAGCAATCATGTTTGAATTTCTGGGATTGTTTGGACAGTGTAATTTTGCAGTAAATTTAAGTCAATGTTGAAGTTAACATTAGTTAAGGTCACGGTACACAGTTTCTCACTGAAAATGTTGGCCACAATCGTGAAGTGAGTACTTATCTTTATCCAGGGGTGACTGCCTCTCACAGTGCCAGATATCATCTAGGCGCACAATAAGTCCCTAGACTTTGCTCACTGAAGCAACGCATTCGCTCCGTGCTTTTACTGGTATGTGCTTTGACTTTCCGAAATCATTCGATAATGCGTTGCTTTATTGGTGTAAAGTAACTAAATGTTGGTGTCATAATCCCGATGGAATTACGTGTTAGTGCAAACATGCTGATAAAGAATACAAAAAAAATAACTTTTCTTAAAGCAGTTTGTTCTGTGGTTTCAAACGCAGGGAACACCAAACCTTCCCTTCATTTTCAAGCCCCCCACACACTACTAATTTTACACACTACTAAACTAAGGAAACAAGGGGGGAAAAAAAACTAAGAATAATCAAAAATATGTAGATGTGCATGTCAAACAAGAACGAAAACCGGATCTTCATGTGAATTAAGCACGTCCTGGAGTCCCAGAATGAGAAGTAGAACTGGAGGGATTTAGCACTTGCTTGCGGATGATTCTCACGGGAACTGGATAACAGTAACATGGTGTAGGAGAGGGGGTGGCGTGGTCTGGCACTGAATCCCAAAGCGGATGGGGTATGTGTGGTATGGTCATGCTCTAGTAATGAAACGCATAAAAAAGAACGGCAGAGACCGCTGATGGTGCGCATCCGAAGCTTAACAGTGTAGTCTTAACGAACTGAGGTTCGAATAGCCCTAACCAGATAGGTAGCTTAGGTCCATTTAAGCGTATGTGAAGTTCTCATTCTTCGTTTTCGACTGTAAAGTTCATATTTAAACTGGCTTTTGGGAGGAATTTCAGAGTTTCATGATGTCAGTGTTTAAAAACATTTGGATGTTCGTAGAATTATTTTCAGGAACACTACACAAGACAGGTTTACCGCACTGCTTAGTGTTTGAGTTATTTGATTATATATTACAGGGTTACATTACCATTTAGGTTTATGAATGATATCAGAGTCTTGATGCATAGTTTCTTTGGACTATGCCTTTCAGTTTGTCATTGATTGGTTAGAACTATTGGCCATTACAGTGTTGACTTGCATTGTAAAATTCTGAATGTAAAATTATACACCCAAGTGTATGAAGACTTTCAATTACTTCCACACCTGTTGTGTACAACTCAAGAGGACAATCCAATGTACACATAACCAACTTTAAACGTCTGACATAACAGGATTGTTTCATTTTGTGTGCCTGCACAATGCTGGCTGAGTGAATGCCGTGTAAGGAGTCATTAGGGAAAAAACCAACAGCGTCTGAATCAGGAATCTGCACTAATAAAGTAAAAATACCATCAAATTAGCAATGCATGCACAAGTTCATGACCCATTGTTGTCCTTTCAGGCCAGACAATTAGGAAAATTCAGGGCCAACATCTATGATCTATTAAAGTGATTAGCACTTAGATTATTCTTAACTCAAACTATTTCATGACACAATCCTGGAGTTAAAAACCTCAGTAGGTCTTTGGGTTTAAAGTGAAAACACTTTATAAAAAATAAAAATAAAAGTTTACACAATGAAATAAATTCAAATGAATCTCTGGCACACACAAAAAAGCAATTACGACAAATGCATAGGATTCAAGCTAGACAATTCAGACATACATGCTTGCAGATAGAAGTCAAAAATGTTTTAAAATGCTCATACAGTGATTTTCTCAAATGGTCACTTATCCAGTGGACAAAACATTATAAAAATCATGACAATTACAAAAACGAAATATATGGGCCAGGTATTTACAGTCTTTTGCATGAAACTGAATGGAAATAAAGGATGAAAGTTTATGTCCAAGTTCAGAATAGTTAGCCAGAAGTGTTTGGTATAGATCCTGACAAGTATTCAATTGCATTATACTCTGGCAGATAAACTCAGAAACTAAAGACAAACGGAATTGGAATGATCCGTTCTGACTGAGGTTAGCTTTGTACGTTTGATCAGAGAAAGTCTTCTACCCAATTCAAAAGGCTGTACATGGAATATTCTTACAATAGAGGAGGATTTGTAATCAATTAATTAATACATTTTAATTAGTTCATCCAAAGGTTATCTGAGAGTGGTCCTTTAAACCGGTTACACATATTTGTGTTCTAAAAAAAGTCTCTCAATCAACAAAAATACTATGCTGGATTAAGCCATTTTAAACGTTAGAATCTGGGTAACACATTTACAGTTAGTTAGATTGAATGACAGGAATTTAAGAGATAAACGTAACCTAGATGGTAAGCATATTCTCCAAGCAGCAACATGTGTGGGTCAAATAAAGTAAAATAATAAATGTGTATGGCATCTGTGCTTTTTATTATTACATAATGGTTTTGGACTTAAGGAAATGCCTTGCAATTTGCTGTCTAAGAGCAGGGATGAGGAAATGGGTGCAGATTTCAAGCTCTGTGCCCAAATTAAGCCTCTGGGAAAGGGGGAGGGGGCAAAATGTGACTCACCCAGTGTTTTTAAAATGCAGATCAGAGTAGCAAAGGGAGGCTGCTCCCTCTAACATTCTCAGGAAATAAAACCACAACTCTGGCGTTTGACCCTCAAATGTGATTACAAGGACGCCCAACTCATGACCGAGTGGGGTCCACTGGTGCTCTAAAGCTGTTGTGAATTTCATATATAGCAGAAATAAATAAAAAATGAAAATAATCAAAACAAATGGAAGTCTCCGGAGGTAAACGTTTGGGGTCAACAGGGATGATATTTACAGTACATTTGACCCCCCTGATTTTCCTGAAATATCTGTGCCTTTCCTAAGACAAGATATTCTTTTCCTTGTGTACAGGTATAGATTCCTTTCTGTACACTGGTATTTGGTTGTACAGGCTCTGTGACTAGTCTTTTACTTGCGCTGATAACTTACTGCTTCAAACTCGCTATAAAAAGCGAATTTGTTACTTATACCTTGGACTACTCTTAGTTTGATAAGGAGGGGGCAAATCTACACTGTAACAGCAATGACATTAATAATGACAGTATTAGTAAAACACTGGCAGCTCATTTCTGAGATGGATACTACCGACAGGCATCAGATAAAATTCAGTGAACTAAAAGCCAAATCTTAAAAAGGCATGTACATGCAACGAACACACTGAAGACACCAAACTCAGTAAAAGTAAGGCAGCACGTTTGAGAGGGCTGGTTGGCATCTTCACTCGTTTGAGAGGGCTGGTTGGCATCTTCAGGCATGACGAGTGCTTCTAGGCTGCGATCCGCCATTTTCCTCCCTTCCTCGGCTGAATACAGCCAGTATACCGATACGTTGTCACTCATCTCACTCCACAAACAACCGTCAAAAAAGCAGACAAGGGTGTCATACACTTATTTGGCAAACATCTAAATCAAAGCAAGAGAGGATCTTTAATCCTTATATTTAAAAGATGTGTGTTACTCTAGGATGTAGTAAGTAAGTGGGTCAAAGGAGAGCCCTGGGGATGCCATTTGTGGTTATCACCACATTCCCAGGTTTTCTAAGTACCCAATGGGGCTCAGGTCTATCGACCAGATTTACACATTTTCCCCCTGAAAAAGAAGGAGAACTCATCAATGATTCATAGAGACGCTTACAGCAGTACCAAACACACTTGATCACCATTAGCGCGATGGAGACACATTACAAGAGTCAAGGAGGTGGGGACCACGGCACAGACACATTTTCTCAGAAGAGACATCTTCTTCACACCGAGTTCGACTAACTGTCCTCTGGTAACAGACATTAGCATCCAGCAAGGAAAGCCTTTGTCATTAAAGACTAGAATCTTCAGAATTTGTTGCCCATCGATGCACCCATTTCCCAATCCCAACCCTGAAATAATATCGCTGAAACCCCATCTGACAATTCTTCTAAACAAGTAAGGACAAGAACCAGAGCACGTGATTGGATAAAAGATGCACCAGAGAAATACTTGTGGAAGGAACAAACTGACGTGAGGCAGACCGAGGGAGAAGCCATGACAGTGTTTGCACTCACCAGTTGGCCAGCTATAACAAGCTGTTGCGGCCTTTGGCACTGAGTCCTTTTGACCTCATCTGCTCCTGGACTGGCCCAGACTGCAGGTGAGAAAATTAGGAGTTAGAAATGGCAAAAGCAATTTTCTTGTGAAATCTGTCAGCTGTCCCAGCATTGTGAAGATTGGAGGTGAAGTGAAAGAATGTTTTATGATAAATGATCCGAGTAAGCATCTAATAAACTAATTTCTCATGTTTATTTTAATAAAACGCAGCAAATTTTAATCAAGCACTAATTTAAATAATTTTTACCATTTTAATTATTCTCCAACTCCTTATAATCCATAAAAAAAATGGGAAAAAATAAAAATAAATGAACAAAACATTAAATCTAAAATGAAAATCTCTTTCTCTGTGGCGAATAAGTTCTGAAGCACTTTACACCCCAGTTAGTAAAATCACCTCAGACATCAATCAGTCTAATGTGGGGTATACATTTATAGCCAAAGGACAGCCCTCATTAACTCTGTCTCCATATCCCCCGTTACCCCTTCAGAATGCCAAAACCGCTAAACGCAACATGCTAGCTTCGAATGCTACCACTGCTCTGTCTCTCAACTGAAAAAGGTCGTTCGGATCCTCTTACACCAATTCCCAGGTCAGACCGTTAACAGCAGAGCATGCTCTGGAATGCACATCCTTATCCAGCATCAGCTAGACAAGGCATATGAAATCATGGGAAACAGTACGGCTTCATGCGATACCAAAAAACAAGCTTGGAATCTATTGGGAGCCAAAGCATTCTGCATTTTCTTTGCTTACATCAGATAACTTAATTGGGTCCATCAATAGTTTTAATGAGCCAAGATGGCCCTGGTCTTCAGGCTGAAATCCTGGCTGCAGTGCTATGGAACACAAGCATGGCCTTTCTTACCCTTGGAACATCATTTGCAACAAAATGTACATGTACGGGCTTGCTGTACTCAACACAACCATATCTGACACTTTCCATTACATCACAGGTATTCTATGTTACAGAAATAAGTATGG
>JAOYSI010005658.1:2859-13393 GCA_025775065.1 Hiodon alosoides
GGGATTAGTCAACCTCACTACATGACAGCCCTGTGTGCCTCTATCTGTCTCAGGGATTAGTCAACCTCACTACATGAGAGCCCTGTGTGCCTCTGTCTGTCTCTGGGATTAGTCAACCTCACAACATGAGAGCTCTATGTTTCTCTTCTGTCTCTAGGATTAGCCAACCTCGGTATATGAGAGCTCTGTGCTAGCAATTTTAAAAGTTACTGGTCCAGCTTTCCATTGTAGAGACTTTTTCTCTCTTGGCAGTTGGCAAGGCATGTCAAGCAGATTTGCTAACATATGCCCCGTCCAATATATACTAGTGGCCATAACAACTAATCTAATTTCCAACTCAATGAGCATCTTATAATATTCTATCCAGAAGACCTTACTTTCCTTTCTCCGATTGTTGCCGCGTTATAAGAAAGGCTATATAAGAAAGACCGGTATTAAACCTGACCCAGTACCTACTGTTTATTCTGCCTGATTGTGTTCACATTTTGCATTTAACTATAAAATCAATTATGGACAAAGTTAGCTCCGGATAACCACCTCTAAGGTGAGCAGAAACTGGTTGTTAATGAATGATGAAGAAAACAGAAAGAAAAATTAAATAAAAATGTTTGCATACCTCGCCTTTATTTATTTTATTGAAATAAAAAGAAAAAAGGGTAGTATATCTAAATATATAAGAAAGAGACATGTAAAGGCAAAAGGATTTGAAAATGACTGTGTGATAGCCTGAGGAGTGATTCTAGGCTCTAGGGGATCCGAGAGACGGTTGACTGGCCTGGAGTCAGGGATGGAAAGTTAGAAATGGTTTCCACATAGAAACAAATGTCTGTGTGACCCCTCGTAGAGTATCTGATTTTTTTAAGATATCAAAAGCTTGTTACCTACCTCACCCAATGAATATAGGAAGGTGGAAAGGTGCACTTCCAACAAAGAAGGATGAGTCGCCTGGCTATTAAGGTGGAGAAGGCAAAGGCATTTGACTCCAACAAGATTATTAAGGTATTCTTGGGCGGCAACCCCTACGAGGCCGCCATAGGGCAAGGGTTGATGGTCTTGCCAGTCACCTCTGAAAAAGACTTGAAAATGGACTGTCAAAAGGGGGTCAGAGCTGGTCAAAGCTGGACAGAACCAAAACATATGGGCAATCTATCACACAGGGGATCTTTGTCTTAAAATTAAATTTAGCTAGCTTGGCTTTGGCCCAGTAAATCCGAATAATAAATCTGAGCTGAATCAGGCAATGGCGGGCACAGATAGAGGAGGTGTGAATTCTTGATAAGACTTGCTGCCTTGCCACCAGGGATACATGAGAGTTGGCAAAAGAGGATAAAAAGTTATATAAAATGGATATTTCACCTCGGATTTGTATACTCACATCCAAAATACTGTCAATTCCTAATTTGGCGGGAACATGGGGGCAACTGTAAGAATGTATTCATAGATTTGATAATATTGAAATAATTGTGTTTCTGGGGGAATCTATATCTCAGAGCAAGTTTGGAAAATTATGCCAATGTCAAATATAGAGATTATCAGTTGCCCTAATGCCACTCTTGTCCCAGCATTCTTATTAATGGAAGAGATAATAGAGGGGGATTGGAGGCCATGGCATTGTCTAAATTGCACTATGGGGTTACTGCCAGATTGACAGGGAGTAGAGGGCAGTGGGGAGCAAATCAAAGGTGACAGGTATGTAGGATGACATGATGGTCCTTCCATTGTCACCCATGCAGGGGTGAAAATAGGCCTGACAGTTGGGAAGCTCAAGGCCCGTGGAAAAGTTGTATGGGTTCCTACAGGACATTTATTAAAGTTAAAATGGATATATTTTGACCTTATAAAAACTTACTTGGGGACAAAAGATGGGATGGCTTGAAACAAGTACAGAAATTTAAGATTAGAGTCAAAAGAGTCAAAGAGTCAAGCGCCAGTAGAAGTGAGGGCCAGAGAGAAAGGGTAAAACTATGTTTGCTCTGGCATGGGTGTAAAATTCCATTTGAAGAGATATGAAAACAGACGTTTATTCCAAGACATCTGAACTCACAGTTTATGGCATTGAAGCTGCACATGGGCATAAAAATGGATTTAATTCATAATCAGAAAATATACTAAACTGGTCAATAATCTGCTAGATGTGGCAGGGTTTGAGATGGAAAGGACTACATCATCAGCATATAGAGATATTATCTTCGTGTGTCCTTCTCTAGTGATGTCATACACTTCATGATCATTGCAAATATACATTTCTAGGGGTTCTACAGCTGATGCAAACATTAGGGGGGAGAATGTGGACATCCCGGCTTTGCGCTCCTGTCTAGAGAGAAATAGCTAGAAGAAATGTTGTTAGATACTGATGCTCATGGAGAGGTGGATGAGAGTCTGATCCAGGAATTTTTTTTATCCTGGACCAAACTATTACTTAGTATAGAAGAGGTAGTCCTATCCAACGCGGTCAGAACATCAACCAGGATGAGGACCACACAGATTAGTCAGTAGGTGAATACATAAAAGGATACTCTCTGCCAAATAAAACCAGTCTGATCTATATGGATTTATTTAGTCAGGACCGACTCAAGCTAACACCTTTATTTCAGAATTGAGAAGGCTGATTGGGCGATTTGACTTACAGTCTAACAGATCTTTGTCCCTCTTCAAGATTCAGGAAATGGAGGAAGAATTTAGGAATCAATAGAGGCTTCGGGTAAGGCTGACGAGAGTTCCTTAATAAACCTTTTTTAAGAACTTGATAGGGAATCTGACAAGACCTGGGGATTTTCCACTTTGCATTGGCTGAATCTCCTGTGCAATTTCCTCAACACGAAAAAGTGCTTTAAGTTCTGCTTTGATGTTGAATAAATGGTAAGAATAGATAAACCATTACGAAGCAATCAATGAGGGATGAGTCTTTGTAGGATTTGGATCGATATAATGGGGAATAAAAAGTTTTGAAATATTTATTATTTTCAAATGTATGAGTTGATTCACAATCAGAGGAAGAGAAAATCTGAGTGATTATATTCTGAGCAGATTCAAGAGCTAGAAGTATACTAGGCTTGTCTCCATATTCAAAACTGGCTTCTGTGATTTATGCCACAATAGCTCAGCATGGTTTGTTGAGAGAAGATTGAATTCAGTCTGGGGTGACATTCCTTTCCTGTAGAGCTCAAGGTTAAGCAAAACTGCATACAGCTGATAAAAATTCCAAATTTCGTCATATATTTCCAATAACCTTAACCTCTTTCTTTATTAGCAGAGGCAGTATAAAGATGTATTTGGCCCCATATGTGTGCTTTTAAGGACCCACATAATGTAGTTGGGGACATCCTAGGTATATAATTCATATCTAAAAAGACTGAAAATGGGTGATGTCTATATCTGATAGAAAGAGTCTTGGGGATGGCCAGTTCCAGTGATTGAAATGCATGGTTTTAAATGATAATACTACCACATGAATATGATTTGACTTTAAAACAATAACTTTTCATCAATAATTGTTTTTGTTTTTTTTTAAGTTGAAGTATGCATACTGAACAGGGGAATAGAAGGAATATTGTCATTTTATGGTATGAAAAACAGGCAGACACTGGTCAAGTCACAATTACCAATGATAGAAATTAAATAAATTCTGTCGAGGAGCATTCTAAAGCAGGTTTTAAGGTGCAGTTAAAATATCCACCAAGACTCAACTGATGGGGGTAAAGGACTGGAAGGAGGGAAATAATTTTTTGGACAAAACTATGATCATCCCAGTTAGAAGCATATACATTGAAGAGATCTACCTGTGTGGCAAACAACATACCTTCTCAGAGGGTCTGCAATCACATTGGATGAGGAGAACTGGGTGTCCTTATTGATGAGGATCGCACTGCTCCTAGCTCTGCCAGAAAATCTAGAGTAAAACATTTGGCCAACCCACTTCCACTGAATTCACCCATAGTCGGAAATATAGAGGTGTGTCTCTTGGAGAAAAGCAATATTAGTCCTGAGGTGTTTCAAATGAGGACACTTTGTTGCGCTTGACTGCAAACCCTTGACATTCTAACTAATTATATTAATATGATCTCCCTCACTCCTTTTCCCACTTCCAGGAATTGGATTCATCCTTTAAAGTAAAAAACGCTGATTGCATAACCTTTAGCAGAGATAAAAAAAAACATTATTCTAAAAAAAAAGAAAATACATATGAGGAAAGCTATTACAGGGTAAAATGACACAAAAAAATGTAAAAGAATTTAGGACCTAGGCAATGGATTTGATTTTCAGGTGTTTCAAACTCACAATTAGCTTCCTGGAATGTCAGTACGAGCTTGCACGGGTGTAGCATGTAAATGTAATTCTAGTATTGCTCTGAGGAGCCTTCGTGATATTAAACTGCCCGGTTCTCATCTAGGTGTGTGGAGATATCTGGAAAGATGAGCACAGTGGAACCCTTGTAGGACGGTGGACCCAGGTTGCGGGAGAGGCAGAGAATCTCTTCCCTAATCTGGAAGTGATGAAAATGGATGATCACCTGCATTGGGGGCGCATTAAGCCGTGGCCAGGGAACAAACTAATAATGAGCTCGTTCAATCATCGGAGCCTAGGGCAGCATGTTCTCGCCTAACAATTCTGTAAAGGAGGTCATAAAACTCCAGTGATGCCAATTATTATCTGTGGAGTTATACGAAATGGCCAAAACTATGTGGACACCCCTTCAAATTAGCCACACCGTTTGCTTACAGGTGTATAAAATCAAGCACGTAGCCTTGAAATATCCTCAGACAAACATTGACAGTAGAATAGCCTGTATTGAAGAGCTCAGTGACTTTCAACTTTCCAACAAGTAAGTTTTTTAAACGTGTACCCTACTGGAGCTGCCCAGGTCAACTGTGAGTGCTGTTATTGTAAAGTGGAATCACCTAGGAGCAACATCAGCTCAGCCATCAAGTGGTAGGCCACACAAGTTCACAGAAAGGGGCCACCGAGTGCTGATGCGCATAGCTTGTAAAAATGGAAAAACTCACTATCAAACTGTCTCTAGACAACAGCAAAATAACTTTTCGTTGGCAGCTTCATGAAATGCCATAGCCAAGCAGCTGCACAGAAGCCTAAGACCAGCGTCGAATGGATCGGTTTAAAGCACCATCTGGCAGTCGGAAAGACAAATCTGGGTTTGAAGGATACCAAAAGAATGCTACCTGCCCAAGTGCTGAGATAATTGTAAAGTTCGTTGGAGAAGGAATAATGGTCCGTGGCTGTTTTACATAATTCAGGCTAGGCCCCTTAGTTCCAGTGAAGGGAAATCTTCATTATGCAATGAAATTCCAGATGATTCTGTGCTTCCAAAATTTAGGCCCTTTCATGTTTCAACATTATAGTTTAGTGCGGAAGAACTTGACTGGCCTGACCTAAAGCCCATAGAACACCAATGGGGTGATTAAGGAGACCAACTGCAAGCCAGGCCTAATTGTCTAACATCAGTGCATAATCTCACTAATGCACTTATGGCTGAATGATCCCTGCAGCAATGTTCCAACATCCAGCAGGAGGTCTTTCCAGAAGACTGGAGTTTTTTTGGGATAAAATTATCATTTAAACAGGTTATTTGCTCGATATATCATTAAATTGTCTAACAGCAAGTCTGTGAATAGAACTGTCTGACTCTTCATCAGATATTTAACATACAAACATACCTTATACCTTTCCTGACCATACCTTACCTTATCTCACCTTACCTTATATTAACAAATATAACAACACAAGTATATGTTTAATTATGATAACATGTCACTGTAAATAACATATAATAACAATAACACCATCGTATTGGTTCAGGAAAACCTGCTTAATTAAAAATAAAATAATTATTTAATTAAACCATTGGGGGCAATCTCGTGTTTCAATTAAAAATTTAAAAAGATGTGTTTAGTGTTCATATTATCTCATTCATACTATTGCCTTTAATTATGAAACACTGTCCGTCACTAATTCAAAGCTTTTCTCTCACACACTGTTTATTTACTCTTTAGATCTTTTGTAAGTCACCCACGTTTTACACATTTTGACCTGCCCTCCTATTAAAACTGAAATTAAATCCCATACAACACATAACACCAATAATTTAATCAGAATATAATTGTAATTGTTTTGGACCATTTTATTAGACTATGTAAAAAAAATGCTTTCATGCATCAAAGGTACAGCAATGCACCTTGTAAAAAATTATTATTATATTTTGGGTCATAGACCAAAATAAAAATCAAATTGTTTAAACAACTTTTGGTAGTTTTTCTAGCTTGGGAAGACATGAGTAATAAATGTATGTTTTTTTGTACAGCCTACCATAGGTAGTTAAGATTTTCACAACAAAACTTCAACAGCTTCAGGACATTTTGAGAATTTTTTTTTTTTTTTTTAAAGATTCCATAATGATTCACATTAAATGAAATTGCTTTGACTGAGTTCAATAAGAAAAAAATGTATTGTATCTTATGTGAGAAAGATCTATTCTCTTCACTGAGCTAAATTCCTGCACACAAAATAAAAAATTATTGAAAAGACAAAATCTTATGTACAAGGTCATTTGTACTGTAGATTATTTTAGTTATAAAAAGCACAAATAATTTAAATTTTTGTTTTATAATTTCAGTTTTTTGATTAAAACGGATTTTGTCCACAATCATATTTAGAAAAAATGAAAATACATGTACCAATATAAAAGGGATAATTAAAAAATATTATTTGATGTTTAAGTTTTCAGCTTTTGTTTATTACATTGCTGTCAGTTTTTATTTGTTTTTTCTCAAGGCTCTCAAATGTTTGTGTATAGTTTTCCTAAGGATCTGACCAAATGAAAATTATCGTCTCGCGATCGTCACAAAAACCTGTCACAGGTTCCTTGTGAAATAATGCCAGAACAAATCAAGCCGTTTCCGTCCTTCACAAATTGCGCATTGCTTGAGTATATTGAAACACTCACATTCGCAAGTTCAAAATAAAACCCCCTTGTCATTGATGTCATCTGTTGATATATCTGGGTCTGGGTTGTCACTGGTTTTTTTTTTTTTGCAGTAGTTAATAAATGAAACCAGTAAGCAACAGGATACACACCAGAACAGGAAAGAGATAAGGTAATATATTACCCAATTTTAATTTAATTTTTATTTTAAAGTGACTTTTAAGTGACAAGCACTTGCCAAAGTATCCACAAATCACAGTTGGCCACTGGGGAAAGTGGAGTACCCATTTTGAATACCGATAAGAAAGCTCATAGCAGGCCTAATGGATTGGAGACAAAGCAGCATTCTGATATCACATCACCTCTTCCAGTCTGTTGGTGTTAATTGTTTGAACAGAGATTTATTTATTTCTGTAACTAAATTAATGCCAGAAATGATTTGTGGTCAGTGCCATTGATCAAGGACCCGTAACCTTCAAGTTTGAACTTTACTGAACTACAAAAGGTAGTGGTACAAGTCAGGGCAGTAAAACTGACATGCATTAAGTGTGATTCTACTGTGAACACTGATTTTACTTCTCTTCGTGAACCTATGCCTAGCCAACTTCAGCCTTGTCAACTACAATAGCCAAGTGTAATAAATTATACACCATTTTGCCAAACGGAGTATCCGGTCTTGGGTTTCCATGTTAATCTGGCAGTAGCTTTTTTTTTTTCTTCTGGACGAAGCTAATTTGGCAGGATGCACAGAGCTATAACAGAGCACCCTGTTGTTAGCGGTCTGCAGTGATTCTTACTCAATGAACAGCTGTGTAACTCAGCTGTCAATACTTTGACGATGGCAGTCTGAGCTTAAGATTTCTGCTAAGCTATTATAAAAGTCTGTTGCATTTTTCTGTATAAAATGTTCTCATGTCTGGTGTGGTGGTTATGGTGACAGGCTGGTGATCGAAAGGTCAGCGGTTTGAGTTCTACTTCTGCTGTGCTATCCTTGAGCAGGGTATTTATTTAATTGCTTCAGTAAATATCCAGCTGTACAAGTGGATGAATGTAGAAATTGTAAGCTTTGTACGTTGCTCCGGATAAAAAATTTACAGAAGCAAAACTGTTACTTGCGGCTACCAGGAAATTTCCATGACTAGTTACTGATGACTGACTTTCTTCTTTTTTTATCTTCTTCTTCTATCTATCTACCTATCTATTTATCTATTCAGGAAAGGTTTTTTTACAGCAGCTGCGCTGGGCAGTAGAGAGATTGGAACAGAGAACAGCATGGTTCGGAGACTGTGTAGTTGAGTGCCGTTATTAGGGGGGCCTAGAGGAGAGGTGTTTTTGTCAGCAGGGACTTTGGTGCTATTAATTATTATTAACATTAGTATACAGATAACTGTGGAGTAGTGTGTTCTACAGATTTGGTGTTTTTTATTGTATATTTTGAAGATCGTTGCTTTACCTAAATTCCATCATCTCGATAGTCAAGTCAAACTTCAAATTTTAAATTTTATTTAAATTTTTTTTATTTAAACATTGTTTTTTTTTTTGTGTGCAAAACTTGCTTTGGAATTAGCTAACCAACCCCCTAGAGAAAGCACAGACATTTACATTCACAAAGAGGGTGCTCTTCGGCTCTGCAATAAATAAACTCCATCTGTGCATCAGAACGTCTAACACCTTATTGCACACAATACCTATCATCTCCACGAAAGAGCAGATTAGGACATTTCAAGACAGACATGGCCAAATGGTGGGTCAGGGTTGATAGGCGTGCACATGGCGCAGATACCTTTGGCTGTTAAAGCAAGGAGAAACTGTGCCTCCGGAGGTAGCTTGTTAACACGCCCCTCCCCTGCCCTTTCATAACCCTCTGAATCAGCTCCTTCAGAGTCTGTGTTGTGATTATGAGCCATCGGGTCTCTTTGATTGGGCTCCAGGAAGTGCTCCTGGTTAGATACTCACGGTGAAAGAATAGCTGGGCTTTTCTTCTAATTTACTTAGACAAAGGGTCGACAGGCTCTCTGAAAGGTGTGAGGAGAAGACTGCTTTTTCCTGCGTAAGGTTTGTTTAGTACAATATTACATCCAAGCTATAATGCACCCTGGTTCGCTCACGGAACTTGTTAAAGTCCTAAAATAAATATTCTTATTTAAATGTGAATTCCAATTGTGTGAAAACAGAATCTTCGATTGTCTGTTGTACATTGTGGATAAATTTGATTTCTTCTATTGATGAGAACAGCAACACAGAAAGGTAAACAATAATGTACAAGAAATATAAGGGGGGGGGGGGGGGGACCCTTTGTTTGGTACAATAATTATAAATCTACCAGGATGACAACAACAATATTTGGGAGCCATGGTTCATTTGAGGAGATCTTTAAACAGTCTTTATATATCAGCCCTCCCTGTATTCTCTCAAGACACAGATTCTGCACAGAAGAAACTCTGGTCCTGGCATTCTATCTGTCTTGACTGTTAAGGAACAGGCTAAAAGCTTTAGCACAAACCAAAAAGACTCTCATGTTATTATTTTGCCATATAGTGTATGATAATAATAATAATTAATTATAATAATACATCAACTTTATTTTATGTAGCGCCTTTAATATTGATAATCTCAAAGTGCTTGAGGCAAAATGTTAAAGTTCTTGCCAACAGTGTCTGGGATTAATACATGCCATTGATTTTTTTTTTTTGGCACCATCTGCCACTCATGAATTAAAGATGTATAAAATATTGTGCTTATATATTAGTATTTTCTCTGAGTGTTATTGATTTTATTTTAATCGTGAATCGAATCTAGTTTACTTAGTAAGAGAATCAGTAAGACACAGTTTTGGAAAACCAGTTTTGGTTATGAATCTTTTAAAATTATTATTTAACTATAGATTTAACTTTCAAATTTGGAGGACAATTGTTTGTTTATCTTGGAGTATATGAGAGTGTTTTCTACACTGAACAAGGGACTTTTAAGAAAATATTTACCTATTTTCCACATGGCTAATGGTGAGATTAGCATCTTTTTCCCCAGCAGAAAACAACACATTTTGTCAATATGACAGGTTAGTGTTAATAAAATGAAGAACACTACCTAATTAGAGAGCCAACTCCTCAGTCTAGTGATGTACTACATGTAAGCAGCAGTCAATGATTTATTCAATTCAATTCAAAATCCTTTATTAATCCCACAACGGGGAAATTCCCAATGTCACAGCAGCAAAAGATACAAAAACAGCACAAAAACATTCATCATGATTACTAGCAGGTTATCCCAGAAAATTCATTTTACCGATGTCAGTAGCTAGCCAGGACGAAACTCATAATGTCACAATACGGAGGCTATGTAGATGGTCTAATTTACAGTCCATGTAAATGATGCATAGTGCATTGCTTGTTTTGGTTCTTTCGCTCCTATGGACCAAAATTGTATTCAAACAGTTATTTATTTATTTATTAAACAATAGCAATGTAAATTAACAGAGCTTTCAGTTTTGTTTATCAGGGAATGTTTTGTATCTTAGGAAAGTGTTGGAAAAAATAATAGTTAAACCTAATGTTTGTTGCTAAGTGTTACAAAAATATGATTATGCTTATGCTATAT
>JAOYSI010005659.1:0-13392 GCA_025775065.1 Hiodon alosoides
TGTGTGTGTGTGTGTGTGTGTGTGTGTGTGTGTGTGTGTGTGTGTGTGTGTGTGTGTGTGTGTGTGTGTGTCTGTGCGCGTTTGTTGTTTTAGTTGGTAAATACATTGTTAACTGAGTTAACTAAGTTAACTGAGGGTATCAGTTCTGTACGGGTTTGGCATGGCCAATTGATATGCCCATTGCATTAACCCAAATAATTTATTATCAGACACTACTATCTCCCAGTAAAAGTTACTGAGAGGGCCACTTGTGGAGGTTTATTGTAGTTTAAGCTATACTCTTCATATTGTCAGGATAGATTGAATTCTTTTCTTTGAAAGCAGCTTTTGTTTTTCTTTAATCTTCTCACTTTATCCTGTGTGTTTTATGTATCAGACAGCCTCTCCAAAACTCCTGCCAAAATAAATGAGGTATTTAAAAAAATAAAATAAACACCAGATACACACTGAATGTGGGCCACAGTCTTGCACAACCACCGACTTCTGACTCCCTCGTCCGTGTGCCGGAACACATACTCTGCACCTCCCATGCCACTTCCCCATCTCCTTCCCCCCTGACTGCCCCCTGTCTTTGTCTGCCACAGAACCCTGACATCGTGCTCGTCCACTACCTGAATGTGCCGGCCATCGAGGACTGCGGGAAGCCATGTGGGCCCATCCTGTGCTCCATCAACACAGATAAAAAGGAGTGGGCCAAGTGGACCAAGGAGGAACTCATCGGGCAGCTCAAGCCCATGTGTGAGTGTTGGCCCCTGCGCCCAGACTCTGCTCTGCCCCCACTTTCACTGCCGTCCAAGACAGGAACCATACCACAGTTATCCCGGATTATGACGATGCCATGCTTGGCCATCAACATTGATTCACTTTTATGCTGGAACATGAAAAAACGTTTTTTATATTTCACTAATGTCTCCTGGTTCAGTTATTCACGCTCATCAGCTGTTCTCTTGGTCCGTGAGTTAACAAATACTCAATATCAATATCAGATAAGGAGGCACATTCACCGCGTAGGTCAGTTTGCGTAACTTTCTGGGCACCCTACATATCCTGTTCTGTCTTGATTGGTCTGATTGTTTAGCGGTCAAAGGGTGAAAGTCTTCCCACACCTCCCTCGCCGTTCTGAGAGTAAGCTTCCTTTCGGTCAGAGCACAAAGGGAAGCTGTGCACTGATTGATGTGCGCGTGTGGGAGGAACAGCACTTGATTCACACCAGAAGTCCTCCTGACATCCGTCTGTCTCTTCTCCTGTCTGCTCACTGATGTATCCCTCCACTCGCCAATGTGCAGTGAGAGTACATTCTCCGTCCCTGCGTCTTCAATCCATCTTAGACGAGGCAAGTGGCCAAAATTAGTCCTGGATTGAGATCAATCAGGGCGAGTAAAATGCCCTCTAGAACTTCAAATGATGAGATTATGGGAGAGGGGCGATGTTGCGCCCTTCGTTGCAAATATAATCGCTTGCTTTAGGAGACATTCTGTAAATCTCACAAATCGAAAAGCACTGTTCAGTTCTGAGAATAAACTTGCTTGTCAAGGGGTCAATTCCGCAGCCTATAAACGTCACAAATACTTCATTTTTTTAAACGGTTCATCGGAAACAGCAAATGGCTGATTCTTGAGTCTACTTTAGACTTTGACTTTAAATCGCCGTAACGAAACCATTGTGTTCACTGCACCTGAATCTTAATTTAAATAACGACTGTTTTCTGTAATGCATTAACTTTGTAAATTATTAGGACGTGGGAAGAGAGCAGGCTGCTTTTAAATTTTCTGCACAGCATCAGGAGCCCACAAACAACGAAACTTACCGGGGTCTGTTCATTCACTGCAAGAGATCCACAGAAGTGCAATATTTCCACCAAGTGGCAGAATATAGGAAACGCATACTGAAAATGCCCTTCCTTAAGACCGCGGATGCCCTTCGCCGGGCTACAATAAAACGTATTAATTACACATAAGCGGCACAAACTAAACATGCTCAGGGATGATCTATGTCTCATGTTTAAAAACTGCACGTTATAGTTGGGTGAGCTATTGTGGCGTGCTGTATAGAAATATGGGGTAGCGTGGACTTGTGTTCTAAATGTTTGTGTTTCTCCAGGCAGTTCTGTCCCAGTAGTGCTGAATCGTGACAATAAATACGCGGCGACACACACTTTGCTGTCTCTGTAATGATATACCTTTGCGCTATTGTTGTTTGCTCCACGGATGATGCGTTTAAAAAGACGCAATGCTATCTGGATTAATAATTACACCTGTTTAGCAAGCGTCCTCGTTCTCCCTTAACTCGTAAGTACTTAAGCCCTTCTTTTTCCCAGACATAAATTATGAAATTGTCCTGACTTGGCTTCCTCCCAACAGACGTGGTGAGAGATGCTGGAGCCTCGGAGAGCTGTGTTTTGCCTGAGGCCGGATGCAGCTGCTTGCGTTTAATCACGCGCTGGGACGGAGAGCGAACTGGGCAGCTCTAATAAGTCCATTCTGACACTTTTACTCGGCCAGAAACTTGCATCCCAGCTCATTTCCCTTCTGATGCTCTGTGAAACTGGGTGACTGGGTCAACCCTTTGCACGTCCGCACCAGCTATTAGAAGGGCAAAGGGAAGGCAATGAGAATATTTTATTTAATCTCTTAATGCTAAATTCAGGCCTGGTGCTGAAGTTGCACACATGGCAGTCTGAAATGTCATGGGAGCTAATTGTTAACAACGGAAATTGCAAGTGTACCTTTCTTTATGTCATTCAGACGGAGAGAAATCCTAAGTGCAGAAGTAATATAAGATGGGATTCTGTGAAGCTTGCATTTGTTCAAGCCTTAATCATGAGTCGGGCGTTTCAAGGACTCTTGTGTTCCTGCGCTTTAACTCGAATGGACTTGCATTTTCATGTAGTTATTCTTCGCACAGTCAGTGCAGGATCCTGTGTTTGTGGAAAGGAGACGTGATCTTCAGAGTAGTGCCAAATTGCCTTCAAATGCCTATACCGTCAAGTCAACAGCTCTGTATGGCCTCTGCATTTGGCTTCAACCGATATGTGCTGCTAATGTTTTGCCTAGGAGTTTCAGTGTGTGTATCCTGCTCTTACAAGCCTTTTGTAACATTTATTTACAAATAAAGTATTTGATCAAGCATTTGATCGAGGGCAATTGACAGCAGAGAAATTAGTTGGTTGTTCAAAATGATTTCTTTGTATTTGGATAATCTCCTATTTAGTTAACAAATGTGTTTATACTGTTTCTGTGACTGGCGGAGGGATATGGCTCAGTGGAACCCTTTGGCTGTATACTGTTTAAAAAATAAAAAAAGAGTTCTAGAGACAACTGATCAAGTATCTGGGAAAGTGCTTTTAAAAAAACAATTTTTTGCATGTCAAGTTCTCCTAAACTGTAAATATGTCCTATAAAGGAGTTTCCATGTACTTCAGGAAGCACAGCCCTGACGAGTGCAGTTGTAGCTGTATGTCTTTAGTCTCATTTCCACCTTTCACTTTCAATTTTTGGCAAAGGAAGACAGAGAATATATGTTAAAGCTGTCTTTATTTTGGGTTAGGGTTAGGGTTTGGGTCAAAATAGCCACCTCCACAGCCTTTTATAAGCATTCGCACCCGTGAATTACAGAAGTGCCAGCTCCTCTGGTAGAACTATAGAACTATATCAGCATCAGGATGAGCAGCAGCAAAGCCAACCTCAGCAGCAGAAACATGTCCGGCCAGATGGAAAGTGTGGAAGGAAACAGCTTTCTTTTTATTTGCAACAGAAGTCAGTTCCCCTCCATTGGTTTTCCAATCACTGCATCTGCTGTGCGGAGGAATGTCACCTTCAGGCGTGAGCACAGCAGTAGTCGTATGAGCTGAGCAGTACCAGAGCTTGCCAGCAGGTGTCCCAGAGAACACAGTTCCTATAGTCTCGATTCTACTCTCTCTGCCTACCTTTCAGTAAATGAATACACCGATTAGTTGACATTCTTAATTTTTAAATCAATTGCTTCAATGCTCACTTTGAGATATTTAGCTACTTTCTCTACTTTTAGTGACTTTTTACCGTGCTGTGATGTTGTTAAAAAGGTTTGATTCAGAAAGTGCTCAGAAATTGCTGAGAGAACCAGCGTGGTGGCAGAAAGTGCTATTGGACTACTTACATGGCTTATAATTTTACTTATTTGTACGGCTGGATATCTGCTGAAAGTTAAGTACCTCGACGGAAGACAACCTCCTGTCCTCTCTTGGTATTTAAAACTGGAACCCTCAGCTCTCGAGTAAAGCTCTGTTTGCACTCCTACGTGATCTGCTGGTTTGCAAGAAGAATCTGTCTGCTAGATGCTAGCACACTTTTGGCTACATGTCTTTTATTACAGGCGCCTGGGAGCAGGGACATAGGGGGAGTTCTCCCACCTCCACCAGCAACGAGGAAGAGGCAAGGAAAAGGCAATCTGGTTCTAGTCTTCACTCGCCGTGGAAGGCAGAGCTAGCCAGGGCTAGGGTGGCCTGCAGGGCGGCAGGAGTGAGAGGGGGTGCGGCGCGGCTGGTCGCTGTGCAGCAGCTGACGTCTGTGTCTCCTCTCTCCTGGCAGTTCATGGCATCAAGTGGACTTGCAGCAATGGGAACAGCAGCACCGGCTTCTCTGTGGAGCAGCTGGTGCAGCAGATATTGGACAGCCACCAGACCAAGCCGCCTCCCAGGACTCACAACTGCCTCTGCACGGGCACTCTTGGTAAGGGCTAAGTGAGGGAAAGCGAGGCTCGGCAGAATGCCAGACACGGAGAAAGGCTTGACAGGGCAAGGGCTAGGGTCTGGAAGATAAAGTAGGGCCACTCCTGAAGAGCTGAGGGAAGTCTGTTGACTGTCTGCTAACCAGAGCGGGTATGGCTTCAAATGTGCTTATTTGTGGCCCCGAAAGGAGGTGAAGGAGAAAACAACAACACAGGTTCTGGAACAAAATGCCTTAATCTTCCAGATAACGTATTTGCTTCTGAGCCAATGGCTTCTGAGCCAATCTGTGGTCTCAGACTCTATCTAATACTGCATTTCACAATTCTCCACCAATCATTTATTATATAAAACTCACTCGTTTTAGTTTAAGTCCATTTTTTTATTCCATATTTTATTAACAGCCATTTCGTACCATTAAAATCCACGTGAAGCCTCTACACATCTGAGGATCCAAACCAGAAATATATTAGTCTGTAGTACAAGTTGATTGTTGACCGTTTATTTGTTCTTAAAATATCCAAACAAAACACAGGCAAGTCGTGAAAAATGAATGGCATCCAGTTATATACATTTTCAGATTCAGAGACTGCTAACCCATGTGAAATAAAAACATCTATGTGCATCTTGACCACTGCAATGTGAGCCGATCGGGATCCGTGTATAATTGGTAACAAACACGCATTATACAGGCATTAGCCACAGTTGGGGCTTCCCTTGTTTACCCAATAGAACAAAAGGGGGAGTAAATCCGGACTAAAACAACACTGCTTTGTTGTACTCGGGAAACAGCTGTCAGCTGTGGAGATTGTGAGACTCATTTTAGCTTTGTCTCACCTACTGAGGATCTGCTGGAGAGAACATGACTCGCACAAGGGGGGGGCGGGTATAATAACCCAACATTTTGTCATGAGTTTTGTGCTTGTGTGTGTCTGTGTGTGAGGTGTGCATTGTGTGCACATGTGCGTGTGTGTAGGTGTGTGTGTGTGTGTGTGTGTGTGTGTGTGTGTGTGTGTGCGTGTGTGTGTTTGTGCATACGTGCATGCATGCGTGTGTGTGAGATGCCAAATTTGATAGAAACACGTGAAAAATCACTGGTTACTTTAGTAAAACACATGATCATGATAAATAATGATAACAGATTGTATATGAAATTGTCATATACAATTACCTAACTGCTTTAACAAGGTATGTTATTTATAATTAGAACACATTCCTGCTGTCCAGTGTCGCTCAACACTGAAATTAGTCAAATGTGACTGTATCTCCTGTAACCCTGCATTTGTCTGTCTGTACCTCTCCACACAGGTGCCGGAAGTAGTGTACACCACAAGTGTAACAGTGCCAAACATCGCATCATCTCGCCTAAGGTGGACCCTCGCTCTGGTGGGTACGGCAGCGCCCACTCCGAGGTGCAGAACAATGACGTCTCAGAGGGCAAGACCGAGCTCAGCCACGCCAGCGCCAAGAACGGCGGGGGCGGAGCCGGGGGCGGGGCCGGGAGTGGAACGGGCAGCGGCGGGGCCCGGGAGAAGCGAAACGGCAAGGTGCCCAAGCCCATGCTTCTGCACCAGAACAGCACGGAGGTGTCCTCCACCAACCAAGTGGAGGTCCCAGACACCACGCAGAACTCCCCCGTCTCCATCAGCAGCGGCCTCAACAGCGACCCCGACATGGCCGACAGCCCCGTGGTGGCAGGCATGGGCCACGTGGCCTCGGTGATGGGCAGCCTGTCGCAGAGCGCCGCCGTCTTCATGTCCGAGGTCACCGGCGACCCCATCTACAGCATGTCCCCCACCAGCGGACCCAACACCCACCTCATGGGCCCCGACGCTGCCTCACAGGGCCTGGTCCTGGCCGTCACCTCCGACAGCCACAAGTTTGCCTTCTCCGGCAGGGGAGGTGGAGAAACAGGGGTGACGGTAGCCCCAGAGGGGCTGGCAATGCTGACAGCAACGGGCGTGTCCGAGGAGCTGGTCCTCTCCAGCAGCCTCGACTCGGGGGGCATCAAACTTCCGGAGACCACCATGAACTTTGACCCAGACTGCTTCCTCAATAACCCCAAGCAGGGCCAGACCTACGGGGGCAATGGGCTGAAGGGAGACGGCAGCTCCTCCAGCGCTTCTTCCTCTTCAGGGGGCAGCGGGTGCAGCAACGGTGGCCTGCAGCGCTCGTCTCCTCTGTCCGAATCCAGCTACGGCTTCAGTTCCTCTCTGGTCAAGAACATCAAGACGGAGGACACCTCTTTTGAGCAGGAGCTGGCGTACGAGGGCGGCTACCAAGTCGGCGTACCAGGGAGCGGCGGAAGCAATGTGCCAGGCTCCACCAACGCCGGCTCAGCCCAGAGCTCCCTCACCTTAACACCGGCAGGCTCTCTTCTGCCCTCTGGCGGCGGCCTAAGTCCCAGTACCACTCTGGAACAAATGGATTTCAGTGCTATTGATGCAAAGCCGGACTATTCCTCCGGTGCTGCATCAGCAGCCTTTGGCCAGTCCATGTCCAGTCCCTGTCTGACCCACCAGAGCCGCTCTCCTAGCTTCTTCCTCCAGGAGGCGCCCAAGCCCAGTCAGTCTCAACAGGGCAGGCTGGGCCCCGGGCAGAAAACACAACTGCTGGAGCACAACCACGACTCGGGGGCATATCTTGGCCTGCGGGTTGTCAGGACCGACTCCCCCAGCAGCAACGGACACCTCCACCACCACCACAACCACCAGAGCCAGCACAGAACCCCCAGCTGCAACGGGGGCTCCCCAGCCGAGGGACCTGGCCAGCCAGGCTCTCTCCAGCTTCTGCAGTATCAGGGGGCTTTCCCTGGGCTTGGGTCGGAGCACGAGGAGGTGGTGGGCTTGGAACAGCCAGGCAGTGTTGCCGCAAGCCAGACGGGAGGCTCTGAGAATGGAGCAGACGGCTTACTTAAGTCTGGGGATCACCTCCAGGCCTGCGGGAGCAGCAGCACCGAGGGAGAAGTAGCGGAGCATTACCTGCAGCCGGCGAATGACAGTGTCAGGGGAGGAGGAGGGGAAGGGCCATCTTTGTGCAATGGGAATGCTGGCAATGGTACTAGCAGTGGCTCTCAGCAGCAGCAGCTGCAGCCCCTGGTGCAGGGGCTCTATAGCACTGTCGGAGCCCACCAGAGCCTGGGCGGAGCAGGGGGCGGAGCCAGCAGTGGAGGCGTGGAGATCAGCCTGGATCACTTTGATATCTCATTTGGAAATCAGTTCTCCGACCTCATCAACGACTTTATCTCTGTGGATGGGGCAGGGGCCACGGTAGGGCCCAGCGGGACCCTTTACACACACCAGTTGGTGGCCGCAGCCGGAACGGACGGCCAGAGTTCATCTGCGGGAGCCCCTCAGCAAGGCCAGGAAGACGCCGGGGCCCAGGGCTCAGGATACAGTCCCAATGGGCTCTGCCTGCAACCCTGTTGCAGCCCCCAGTCTCTGAATGGAGGAGCAGCAGCTGGAGGAGTGTCTGGGGAGGCGGGCTCGCTGGCCTTCATGCACGTGGCTGAGGTGGTGTCAGCAGCTGTGGCGCAGGGGGCTCTGGGAATGCTGCAGGCCTCTGGGAGGCTCTTCATGGTCACAGACTACTCCCCCGAGTGGTCCTATCCAGAGGTGAGGCCTGTTTCATTACAAAATTACTTTAAATATATATACTTATTACCTATACAAGCATGATTTTAAAAACAGGCACCTTTCATTTGATCTTGAAGTCATAGATTAAAAACATAGATGAATATTACTAAAAAGTCTTAATTTATTATTTTTTCAGAATATTGACCTACTAGCTTTCATTGGAAATCTGATTTCGTTGTTAAGCGCATGAAGATTTTTAGAAAGTAGTGTTTCATAATTATATCCACTAGATGGCGGTAGTAGCTTGAATGTGGTGTAAGATTCAAACCCTAACGTGACTCAAATCCATTTAGTTTTAGTTGTAATTCCTAATAAAATCCACACGATGGCGGCAGTGGATTGAATATGCTGCCCATTCATATCAGAAAATAACTTATATCCAAGAATATTTCTTCTGAGATGGTTAGTTATAGACCTCAAATTAAATAACACACAAATACTGTCTTTGAATCAGTATGGTTATATTTAAGCCCTTTTCTACACCAAGGTCAAGTCCAGACACATAGAGACATTTGGCCCTACAGTGGGGTCACCATCCCTATGTATGACTGACAAACAGGCTCAGTAGTGGTGCAGGGGTTGTGACAGTTGGCGACAGAGAGTGATCAATTGGAATCCCATTCTAATACCTGGTGAATTATGTCATTTGTCAACATGGCTGTATCAAAAAGAATTGTCAGTATACGACCCCTGGTTATCTACAGTGATCTACTGATAAGGTGATGAAGTAAAAAGTGAATCCTGCTGGTGAATGGGTTTCATCACACAAGCGTTGCACTGAGAGAACTGCTCATCCGTTGCAGGGCGGCGTGAAGGTGCTCATCACCGGCCCATGGCAGGAGGCCAGTAGTGACTACAGCTGCCTGTTTGACCAGATCGCCGTGCCCGCCTCCTTGATTCAGCCCGGTGTGCTGCGGTGCTACTGCCCTGGTAAGAGTGCTTGCATGCCCTGGGCCCTCCTCTGTTTATATGGCTTATATCTCTACTTGTATTTCTCTCTTGGCCTGGGCTCACATGAATCCAATAAGCACAGATCAGAAAGCTCTGTGCTGCAACAGGTTGCTAGTCAAGCACACGCTTGCTTTATGTAACATTGTCCATGTGTGTAAATAATGTAGGTGGCGATGTTTTTCAGGAACTCCACGATGTTAATGTCCTCTTTCTCGCTCTCTCCACAGCCCATGACACAGGGCTGGTGACCCTGCAGGTGGCTGTCAGTAACCATATCATCTCCAACTCGGTGGTGTTTGAGTACAAAGCCCGCGCCTTGCCCTCGCTGCCCTCCTCCCAGCACGACTGGCTTTCTCTGGATGGTACGTCCCCCTGTCTCTCCTCCGTTACCCTTGGTGCTTCACCACCATCACTGCTGTGTGTTTTATTGGGCTTTGGGTTGAAGGCAGGGGCGGCTGGAATGGGCTCTTCACCAGAACAGCACTTGGATGCGGTCCGATGTAGAACTCCACAATAGGCCTAACTTTGTGTCACCTGTTTTTACATTTTTATAAATGTTTCCATCCAACAGTGAGCCGGATTGGAATTGATTTGTATGCACTTGCTGCAGTGACCATTGTGTGCAAAATATCATCATTGTACAGTCACGCAAAAAAAAGGCAATTACACGGGATTACACGGCACTCATTGTTTATAGACTTTCCTATGCTAGTAAATGGCTCCAGATACACATATTGACTAACAGCTCTAGAGTATAAGCACACTAATGAGTTTGACTTTTTATTCATTAATTTCCCTTCATTTAAAACAAGTCGTCGGTTTTTTTTTTTTTTCCATCCGATCAGGAAGTATGATTGGCAGTGGGTAGAGAAAGGCTTAGGTTTGATGGGCACTTTATGAGCTGCCTATCATTCTAAGAAGCAGGTTTTAGTGTTATAATCTCTTTTTACTGGGCAATAAACAAATGTGTCCACACCCAACAGTTCAGTTGCACTGTTAAATTATTGACAGTTTGTAAATTCTGCTCTTATCAAACATGTTTGACAGATTCTGATCTAGTCCTTGCCTCCTGAACACGTTTGCTTACAGCACATTTTGCTGGGTTCCTTTTCCTGGCCAGCGAATGGTCTTTCCATTTTTGATGATGAACCCTTACTTGCTTGTGTAGCGGAAACCTGTTGATGCAGTTTTTTGTAATAGCTTTTTAATACTACATTTAGCTTGTCTGACATATGAAGAGGATAAGACAAAAACTTATGTGTGCCACCTCCATTAATAACCACTGGCAACACGAGTGAACCTTGGAAGTTCCAGATGTTATCTTCAAGGCAGAAAAAATACTTTGGGTTATTCACACCATGTTTATTCGTTTTTTTTTTTTCATATGAAGTTTTGTAACAAATATTTATTTACAGTTTTTCATTGATTTTAGTATAAATCACAGTGTCTGAGGATATGAACCAAATGACATATCGCTCGACTTGGGCCCACAGCGATAAGCTTCTTGCAGTGGTCAGCTGATGAGGCTCTAACAGGGACAAGCAATCCCAGCTCAGCTCCTCAGTAGAGAACACAGATCTGTGTGACACACCTAGCTTGAGGAATGCATCACAAGGGACACAGGCAGAGACAGAGAAGGAAATGGGGCTACCCAGAAGCGGGGGACAGTGAGAGACGTGTTTGTTCAGTTGGATCCAGATTTGTGACGTAAAATCGCTGGGGCTGGGCTGCAGTGAGAACATCGAGGACAGAACCAGCGGGGGCTGACGATCTGGTCTGTTTGGTGCTGCTTGTGGTAGTAGGAATGCATGAGGGGATTGATTAGATAAAGTCTGCCTAGCACCAAAAAAAAGGAAGATCTGCAATGCAGAAGGAGAAGTAATTGGTCATTATGAATGGGCAGTCTGTGAAGGAGCCACGTTTACTATGTCCTCAGCAACCCATTCAAAAACACCTGACAATTATGTCTGAAGCCCCCATATTCTGTGCAGTTGCATAGTTCTGTATTTTACATAATTGGAAGGAAAAAGAGTAACTACTAATAAACTTAAGTTGAAGGAAGTTTGGTTTCATTGTAGCACAGTTGTGTTGCTATATATATCCCGTGATATTTTGTACGGATTGCTCAATACCTGGTGTTTTCCACATGGTGTAGTGGTGATCATGTGAAGTGCTTTAGGAAACTTGGGTTAATGGTAATGTTCACATCAGAAGACAAGCAACATGTGACAATGCATCCACAACAGGAATATGAGGCTCATTATGTGTTCTTTAATGCAAGGAGTGTTGCAACGAATACAAAAACAAACATCCAGCAAAAGTCTTTTTAGGAAATAAATATATTTATTTGTTTTTCACTTTCACTTTTGGTTTCCATAAATATGACATTTTTCTGCAGTCTGAAATTCCCTACATATCACTCATTATGGCTTATTTACTCTTTGTCATAAGGGGGCTGTCATAATGTGGCAGACCAGTTACATCAATTACTGAACAAAAACCCAAACGTTTGTTCTGAACCAAACTTCACAGGAACTTAAAATCCTGAGTGTATGATATATAGGTCGTGGTATATGCATGACTATAACGTTTACACAATTCAGTATAATAAAGATCTCATTAGAACGTCAAGGCAAATACTTTTACTGATCCAAACATTAGCTGTCATATCCCTCTAATGGTGCCGTTTTTGAAAAACGGAAACGTGTCATGTGCTAATGACCAGACCCAACTCATCTTTATACTGCCATTCTGCAAAGTTATGAGGCATAAGTTTGTATATAATACTACATAACCTTCACAGCAAATAAAACAACTCCGTGCCTCTTCCATGTACATTAAAGTTCCTTTATATGATCCCAGATGTTTTCTACTTCACCTCAATTTTCTATAACAAGCCAGCTAATGTAAAATATTTTCGTTTTTATAACATTCTGACTTAATCATTGTATTGATAAATGTTGACTATGGGCGGCGTTTCAACTTTGTAAGAGTGGTAGGCATCGAAACTGCCCCTTTTCTGTGGCAGGTATTTTTAAACATATAGGGTACCGCTACACAATGGCAAACATCTATTATTCAAAGATCAAACAAAAAAAACGACTTAATAGTTTAACGCGCGTCGTTTGTTTTTTGCATAGTGCTCGCCAAAAAGGATGGTTTTAGATCGATATTCAACCATACTGACTAAAGAAAAAACATAGTAACTCACCTGGCTATTTTCTGATACGAGGTGGTTACATTGCGGATACGCTCTTAATACGTGATTTCCGTTAGAGGAAACTGAATCTGAACTTATCCACAACATTTGTTGTGAAAACAAAGACTTGGATGAATAAAACACGTACAAAACGATTCTATGCAAAGCCTGAAGATGTGGGCTTTGGTTCGACGAATTTCTTGTCCTTACAATTTATGTATTTTATTCGGATATTCGCGCAATTCGATTTTCAGACATTATTTGGTTTCCTGTCTCGCCGTAGCCAGATCGGGAATGTGGTGTCATGTGCCAGCTGTACAACAGCTTGCCTCGATTTGTCATAATGCAGGTGGGGGTGGGGCTATTTTTCTGCAGCATTGCAGGTACGGACTCACGGGCAGGACAAAATGTATTGATATTATAGTCAAAGCGCAGGTTAACCTCTTTAGAATGTTTGAATAAATCTGGTTAAGGACAATTCGGAGTGGTCCTAATATTAGACGGTTTTCAAAAGATGACAGTAAATTCGGTGCAAAGCGGGATATATTATAAAAAAAGAAAGCTTTGGAAATAAATGAATTTTAAAACATTTGTTCATGAAGAGTATAAAATGCGCTATACAAATTAGAACGATATTTCCATATGGGATGCTTAATTTAATCGGAGGCCAAAAGATGGCGCTGAGGTGGCGCTTTTGCGTTTTGGTTGGTTTTGGGGTGGTAGTTGGATTAATATATATACATATTTTATTATTAGTTGATATATATACACACACACACACACACACACACACATATTAGTAGCGTCAGACGCCGGATAGCTTTTACCAGCAATTACGAAGTTTACTTTTGGCACGTGGACCGACATAGACATCAGTATGTGTGTATGTTTGTGTTTGTGTGTGT
>JAOYSI010005660.1:0-19762 GCA_025775065.1 Hiodon alosoides
GATAATATGATGCGATAATATGATGCGATAATATGATGCGATAATATGATGCTCTATTAAAGAGTTCTACACAACAGTAGGCACTTCTAAACCAGGTCTCTAATATAACCATCTCAATGAGATGTGTCAGTCTGACAAGAGGCACTCGGCCAGTCAATACAAAGGGAGCAAGTTACACCCGCAACAGTAGGATGTGATGAAGGCCTGCCTTTAACATCTTTTGTTACAGTGAGGGTTGATAGAGTAGGAGAAAAAACAGCAAGTCAGGACGCCACAACAAATCCAAACAATATTTGAAAGCTCTAAGAAATTACTCCCCCCGGGCTCTTTTGTCTCTCTATACTTTTTAAAATATATTTATTTATTTGTTTTGGGTGGGCAAGGATATGAGTGGGAGTTCTTTGGTGGATTTTCTTTGTTGAACAGTATTTACTGTGCTAGCCACAGGGGGCAGCAAAGAAGATAACAAACGTCTGCCTGCAGACTGAGAAGTGCTAATCTGGATCTGGGTGATCACGCCTAATCCTGTCATTACTTATGTGTCACAAAATTGGTAGACATGCCTTTTTGTATGAATTAATAAAAAAAAAATTATATAATATATAATATTGTACTTCAATGAATATTGACAAAATATTCACATTCGTAATGCCGAATTTAGCCTCCAAAATAAGAAGATTTACTACGAGGACTCTTGACTCTGTTCATGCACAGTAAATCTACAATGCCAGGCACCAGTTTCTGTAAATTGTTCAGCTTCCCTTATTTCGAGTTATTTAAAAGCTTGCCAAAATGAAAAGAATGTAAAAACAGATCTACTAATTCAACAACAATCTAGTAGTTCTATTTCTATGACTGACTGATCTGAAATATTTTCACTTTAAAAAAAAAAAAAACACAATACTGATTGTCAAATTGACAGGTTCAGCCATAATGTCTGATGGCTTCAGGCTTAAACCAGTGAAAGTGGTTACAAGACTACAATGCACCACTTAATTGCCTTGACGCCCATGCTATTACCCAGAAGGGGTTCATCCTTGATATTTCAGAGTGGAATCTATTTTAATGGCTATTTCCACTGTTTTTGTAGATTAAAAAGTCATTACAGTGTCTTGACTAGTGAGAAGCTGACAGCTTGCTTTGTGTTTTCACCTGCGGGGCACACTCTTCACTCAGCAACACTTGTGTCACCACTCTGAGTCAATCAACAAGCACCTTCTGGCATTAGCATCTCAACACCTCCTCATTATTCTCATTTAAAGACCACAAAAGACGCTGTTTAGGCACGTGGTTTATAATTTGATATGATGCATTAAAAAATATTTTTAAATGTTAAAACAAGATTAACTATTAAAGTTGCTACAGATGCATGGTTTAATAAATAAATACACACAAACCTGTTTTTATATTGTTTATGCCGTGGCAATTTAGGTCAATATAAAATGATACTAAGTAAAAACAGATTTTATGCGGTAATTAAATGTATTGTTTTCATAATCAATAATACTCTACAGGCCCAAAATTATTTACATATCCATGGTTTTAACTTCTGTAACTCTTTCATGATATATTACAGACCAAACGTCAAGACTGGGTGCAGGTTACTGAGTATTCAATTCTCAGGCATATCATAGTTGAAGTACATACACCGCATTGATCCTAGTGTCCTGCAGAAGGAAAAAAGAAGGACATGTAACATATTGAGGGCATATACCTTTAAAATACCTTGTTAAAACCTGTTCTGTTATCATGATTTCAGGAGTCAAAATTCCTGGAAGTCAGCCTATTGTCTGACTAGATTACACGGCTCATACTAAACACACATTCAGGATAAACACAAGGCAATCGAAATGAACAAAATCAATTAAGACTGAATAATGTCCGCTGAAAGAAAGTCTATGTCATATATCAGAGTAGTCTGAACGGTCTTCCACAATGGCACAGTGAGGGCTCAATAAATAGTAGCTTACGTAAATGGAAAAGAGCCATTCTTATGCCTTCCCTCGGTCTTGTAAAGCTAAAAGCAAACAACTTTTTAACACTGCTCCACCACTTACTGCATGCCATTTGCAGAAATAAAGGCGCTTACAAATGTAAGCTTTAAAACATGTTTCATAAAATGTGAATGATTACATATTGTGATCAGAGGTCTTTGAGATCTGAAATTAATGGTAACATTCAAAATATTTGCAAATATATAATTTGCGATGAACAAAATGCTTACCTCAGTCAAAATAATTGCTGACACAGACATGTCATTTAAAAATAATGTTCTATATTTCATATATCACATTTTTCATGCATACACATTTAAATAGAATTTCACATTTCACGTCATTAAAATGGGGGTGGCGTGTTGGTTAGTGCCAGTGTTCTGGGGCCTAGGGTCACTGTCTATGGAGAGTTTGGCAGTTCTCCCTGTGTCCACATGGGTTTCCTACAGGTGCTCTGGTTTACTCCCACTGTCCAAAGACTTGCTTATTATGTGATTTGGTGTCTGAGAAATTGACCTTGTG
Organism: Hiodon alosoides; assembly: GCA_025775065.1. Taxonomy (NCBI): domain Eukaryota; kingdom Metazoa; phylum Chordata; class Actinopteri; order Hiodontiformes; family Hiodontidae; genus Hiodon; species Hiodon alosoides. The sequence goes on from JAOYSI010005660.1 coordinate 2,517, forward strand.
TCAGTGGTTGTCTGTGTTTGGGTGTACCGATGGACTGGGGTTTCCTGCCTTGTGTACTATTTCTGCTTGCAACCCTGTATTGGATAAGTGGCTTCAGACAATGGGTGGACGGTAATTAAGACTCCAAATCCATTAGGAAGGTGGCAATACGTTAATGAATTTTTAAATTGAAAGTTAGGCAATCAGAGTCGCATGGCCATCTCATTTGTACATTCTGGGGACTCCCTGCTTTCCACCTAGGAGTTTGTGTGCGTGTATAGTACAGACCACCTACGGATGGCAAAGCCATTCCAAACAACATTATTATTAAACCTTTTGACATTAACAGAACACTTATTAATTGCTATAATTAATAGACGTTGTTATGGTAAAAAAAAAGCAGCGACTTTCTATAGGACTTGAGGTAATTACTAAAATCAATGGAAATTGAATGCCCAGCAAAGCGCTTAAATCATAATTTACACCGTTTCCATGTTTTTCTATAGGATATGGGATGGATCCCTTTCTCTTTGGTGGTTGGAATAAACCGATACAACAGCCTCATCAGTTCCTTTCTTCTATATGAGTAAGAATTTTTTTCCGGAATGCTGGAACAGAAGCAGAAAGCCTTTGCCAACAAGCCGATAAGCCCCTCTGATGCCATGATGCTATCTAGCAATGACAAAAACATGTGAGGACAAAATATGTTTTTGAATGCTTTCCAAAGCATTCACAATCTTTATTTTGCCTTTTTGGTCAGCCTCCAAACCACCCCAGAAGGGAAAAAGACTATTTCTCAAAGCACCAGTACTCAGGGTCAACATTGGCTGCATTGGTCTGCTATCCTCAATGGAAAAATGGGCTTCAGGAAATAAAAAAAGTGGTCAGCTTGCACACACAAAAAACATCACAACACCAGCTGAGGTAACTTTGAGAAGATGAGACTCCAAAGGCACAAAGGCCTTCGATGTACGTCATAACAGTCATGGCAGATACGGCGTGTCTTTTAAAATGAACTCTAAGCTTTCACTGACAGTTTGGAATATACAAAGGGCAAGGAGCTTGCTTCCTCCATCCTTTTGAGTAATTTTATCCTTAAGGCAGAAAAAAGCCTTTCATAGTTCAGCAATGTTCCGTTGAAACCATACCGATGAACTGTCACGCACTAAGTATAATATTCACACATTTGTATTCTATCTGCCTCTCACCCACATTGCCTTATGAATCTCACACATTTCAGCAGACAAGTCTACAGTTTATTTTCTGAGCCTAAAAACACAGTTGTATATTATTATAATATTTATTAGAGGCTGTGTATGCATTGAAGTGAAATGATACTATGTATTTGAGTAAAAACAAACTGCTATAACACAGAGCAGAGATGCTCAATAACATGTACGGGTGCTAGCCTTGAGGACATGATGCTCATGGACCTCTGTATTTCTTTATTTTTTGACTGAAGGTTTTGCATGTTTTTTTTCCAATTAATACAACTGGAAACAGTTGTATTATGGATGACAATTGAGATGTCTGCTACTTAGTCCAGTTCAGTTCCCTTTGCTGGTCCTCGTATCCAGATTGATGAAAACGTGTGTCATGAGTCATGTGATCATGCACACGACTGTCCCATTTACAACACCGTGGTCGGTAGATTGAGTAGCAAAGTGGAGTTAATGAATCACGGCAGTCGGCTCGCAAATAGTGGAACAGATTGATACTGACCAACAGCTCATTTTAAGAAAGCATTCTTGTCATTGCACAATTTCAAATGTGTCCTGGGAAAAACTGTAACGAACGTGTAGCCTATAAATTCCAAAGAAGGAATATTGTAATAGTGTACCCGAAGTGGATAAAAACAGAAAACAGCATACAAGAACAAGACAGAAAATCTAAAACAGTAGTTCTCCCGTGAGATTAACACCATATTACAGACAAAACAGAAAGGGGCAGAAAAAACAAGGCTACGGGTCGGAGTTTGAGAATCTGTGATCTTGAATGCTTCATTTGTAACATGAGGGGTTGGTGAAAATCGGGGGGCTCACCTCACCCTGAGCAAATGGTCATGTGCCCCTATCACTCTCTTCACTTCTTTTAACTTTCCGGCTGCCTTTTATCTGTTTTTGTAAAATAAGAAACAAACTTGGTTGTCCTTTGGACATGGTGATTTTATCCAGCTTCGGCCTTGCATGATGGGATGAACTTTAATATGTGGGGAACTCTTTGTTAGCCGTTTTGCTATTGCAGGGATGATACAAATTTTAGTTTAAACTTATAATGTTTTACACAGTCCAGCAGCTCAAGCATTTGCTGGCTTAAGCTGGCAAGTAGGCTTAATGATATGTTAACATCTTTGTTGAATATTCAGAAATTTCAGGAGGTGCAGGGGCAAGGCTCCGCCAAAATGAAGCACTGATTAGAATAGAACAACTAAACTACCATGTGATAGCTATGGTCAACATCATACAGTAGCCCAATGAAAGTTGACTGCAAAGTAGACTTTTTTCTATTGTTTCCTCCTATTGGATGCTTGTAAGACTGAGTTGATCATCTTGGGCCCAAAACCTTTTAAACTGCTAAGATCCAGTGATGATGAGATGTAAAATATATTTCACAGGCCCTAGTGTCCTTACACTGGCTGCCAATAAAGCAAAGGACTAACTAAGTTACAACTGCAAACATAAAATACTGTAAATAGGAAAACACCTCTGTAGCTTTAAAGATTCATGATTCCCTTTTGACATGGTACTCCACTTAGATTACCGAGGCCGGTTATTTATTTGTGCTAATAATAGCAAAAACAGGCTGAGAGTCTGAGAGAAGAGCTTATAAATTCTAGGGGCTAAACCAAACAGAGCCCCCAGTTTTTGTCCAGTAGTCTCAATCTTTAAAGGTAGATTAAAAAGGTAAGGCTTTCGAAATCACTAAGGTGACTGCGACAGGTGATGGACTGTGCCAGTCAGAACTATTCCTACTGTTGGTGCCAATTATTTAAATATGGCTTTCAAACTGATGCTCAGGGAAGTCTAGCATGTTTCCTTAGGGTGAAGCAATAGGTCAACAGGTAGGCCGATCCCTGGAGTCACAAAAACATGTCAGTCAGTAAAGTAAGGCTACAACATATTCCAATTTTATAGCACCGCTAAACCTCTAGCATGTCAGTTTCAGTGCAATTCCTCAAAGTGTATTTTGTGTTTTCTATCACTTTTTGTCTTGTTATTACTAAGCTAAATTGTAATATAATTGATTTAGTTTAGACACTCAGTAGGCGTGGGATGCACATACTAGACATAATTTAGCTTAAACAGATTAACAGGTCAGGCCACTCACACTCAACAGAACGGATCACCCATGGAAGTCTCTCTTCCTGTTTGCACAAAATAAACTAGTACATTTTATAGAAAGAAGAAAGGGAAAATGAAATATAATTGTTAAAAGTTATATTGAATGTAGTACTTATGTATTTCCTACTAAATTATCAGCCAGTTTTTAAATGTCCACTGTAATTTTTTTGCATGCTCTCTATTATGTTGTAGTAGATCTGTCCCTGACAGAAGCAGAGGAAGAGGCAGAGCGCTCTGAGGAAGGCTGGAAGATCACCAGAAGATGTGTCAACAGATAGTGTCAGAAGTGACTAGGAGTCCCAATATCCACCACAGTGCACATAGAAAATAGTTTTTCATGTTAACACATTTCATCTCACACGTGCAGAAAATCAAAAATTAAGAAATCCTTTTTCTGGGTCTCTGTTGAATCACTATCTGATATGGATTGTCTGCATCTTTCAATATTATTCCAGCCAATTATCTATGTTTTCCAGTGTAATACCTTTATTAATAAAAACGTATTTATTTTATTCTATCTATTATTTTATTGTATCGTTATTTATAACAATATCTAGCGAAATATTGAAGAAAAATATAATTTTTCTTATAAAAAATAATATAATTAATATAATATAATATAATTCAGGACAACCTGGACACATAACGGTTGTTATTTGTCTTGTGAAGTCTTTTATTTGTCAAGTGCACCAAATAACATGCGTCATTCTGAACAATTAAATTCTTGTGGACATGCACATGAAGGCGAGCCACCCCGTGCTTTTCCTAGCAACAGTTGGAAGATTGAAAAGGGATGGCGTCTATTCCCGCAAACATGTTCCTATGGAAACGTTGTACAGACCGTATCCAATCATAAACCACACATTCAATTTACAGTCGGGGAGTCGTTTTCGACAACTACCATCTGCAAGCCTTCTTTAGTACTGCAGCCAATGGGAGTTTGTGTTATTGATGATGCGTGCGTCGGTTTGAAACTGTCAGAAAGAAAAGTTAGCTAACGTTCGTGATATCAGACAAGGGGGTTGTCAGCCTCACTGAATTATAAGGTAATCATAGACTAAAAGTGCGAATGAAAACTGTAGCTGCTTGCCTAGATAAAATGTAAGCATTTGTGTCTCTAGCCGCAAACCGGCCACCCTGTGAAAAATGTAGGTTGCTATGCAGGGCTTACAGTTATTTAGCCAACTAACGTGCTAATGGATTGTCAGCCATACCCTGTTTGTTTGTATAACGAAAGCTAACTAGCTACCTTAGATGGTGGTAAAAAGATTACCAGCAGTTGAAAAAACTTACGAAAGCAGTTGTTAACAAGCCAGAAAATAAGAAAATATGGTATTTTCGTTAGGCTAGCCATTTCCATGCTAAGTATGTTATTTTCGCTTGGAAGTATTATGTTGTATTACAAATGATTGGCGTAAGTATGCAGACTTTGGTGCAAACTAAGTGTTGTTTTCACCATATGGCTACATTGCACATTATGTGGTGTGAGGTGTTTTCATGTATATTTTGTATCACCTGTTCGAGATGTCTTCAGACGAAGGGGATGCAAGCGTTCCAGTTCTGCCTAAGGATTCTGATCGAGGCAGTTCAGTTTCCTCTGAGCTGCAGGTAATGTTTTGACATTCATTGTAGAAAGTGTACAGTGTGATAAGTGCAATGGCTAGCCAGTTGAGGTACCATATTTGTTTAGCCTCAAGAGAGATAAGGTCAATTGTCATCAAATTTCTTTACATATCCCTTCAGCTTACTTGATTATTTATCAAAGACTTGGTCCACGGGTTTTAAACCGGCAAACTCAATTTTCAATCAAATTTCCTCAGGCTGGATAAATAAGGAGGTGTTTAGTCTTTTCTGCCACCGACTGTTAAAGACTCCTGGTAACTAAGCAATATTTTGGCCTAGTTTTGTAGTTTTAGCCACAAAAAAAGCCATCAAAATCTTTACCTGTGGTGTACCTTTAAAAAAAAGCCAGCCATGGAACTCCATGGAGGTATTTGCTGATGCTATTCCGGTAAAGTGCCTTTCTAAAAGCTACTGAATTAATTCCCCTTCTGCAAATTTAAACTGCTGTCAGACACATCTGACTCATTAAACACCACCTAAATGAGCATTAAACATGTTCATTCCCATACAACTGAGACACAATCTATGCCGATGCAGCCCAGGTTGGCTATAAAGATATCCATCAGGTAGTCATTGGTCTACTGTCGATTGACAGGATGAATACGAGGAGTTGCTCCGGTATGCTGTGGTGACTCCCAAGTTTGAGGCAGATGGCCAACGGCATTCTCAGCTGTCAGCAGACAGTCGGATACAGGCGTTAGCGGACGATGCCCGCTCACAGCTTTCCACGGGTAGGCTACTTCGCTTAAAGGGACAATCCCTCCAAGCATTAGAGCGAGTTAAAGCATTTTAACCTGTTCGTAATTCCCATTAATTATATAACATTGACTGGGCCATCGTCGGCCTGTTCATAAATTGATAGGGCCTGTATGTGTGTTGCTAGGAACTTTTATTTAGTCAAGAGGAAGGAACACGTTTTCAAGGCTAAAATATGCAAGTAAAAATGTTTAGTTCATAGAAAGTGTAAATTACGGTTGTAGTTTCAACTTTCCTTTTGTATTTTACACATCCACAAAAAAAAACCTAGTTAAACAGCCCTTTGCATGTCAATAAAAAGTATTTTGAAACAATAATACAATGCTTTTAATACTCCATGGACTATAATTCAAAATGTACAGTGTTGTTTGAATTTACTGTGTTGCTGCATGATGTTTGGAATAAGGACCAGTTCATCAGCAAGCTCAAAGTCTCTAGGAAATCAAATTAAAAGGAGTGAAACTGCCATATCAGTTTCTGTGTTACATTATGGTGAACAAATGTTTTCTACAAATTCTAAGCATCGGGCAGTTTCAGGTATTATACATTTAACATAGATGTCCGCAATATTTATTTCACAAGCAGCAATCAATAATCTACTCTACAATCCCGTGTGGCTGCAGTACAAACCTTAAACACAATTAGCTTGAGAGGTTGGTTGTAAAAGACTGCAAGATTTATATCTGATTGGTAACGATCTGCTGGAACGTGGCCAAAAGAGGTTTTTGTCCTTCAGGGCATTTTTTTCTCCTAAGTAATTTAATTTGGACATGGAAGGAAAACCATTTAGAGATGAGAAACGCTGGCCATCTTTTTTTAGCGCTCATACCAGTTTCCTCTCTCCCAGGGTCAGTGTCTGAACGTGAGGATGGGAGGCTTTCCAACAGGGAGCTGACGTCAGCCAGGGTTACACCATTTGGGACAGGGCCCAGGCAACACTTCGCAAGGTCTGAAGGTAAACGGAGGACGCGGCTCCTGTTGCCAAATGTAGTCTGGAATGGATTTTTGTGTTTCCTGCTAGAAGGCTAAAATTAATATTTGACAGTTTTATTACTGACCCCCTTTACGAAGCAAAACATTTTCACACTTGTTATACGCTACAAAGCCTTGTTCGGTAACGCAGCCATTATGCGATACCCATGGGACCGAAATATGCAAAAATGCACTTTTCTAAATGACATTTTATATTAGAATGCATATGCTAGAATAAGTATGCTTTCCGATATATATCTCAAACGTGAAAACGCACTACACAAGCTTATGACCCTGCAGGCTCCATAGAAGAATAGTAGACTACCACATTAGTATTAGTTAATAACACAGGTATGTCTGCGGTTTCAGCTGAGGAGATACCGATCGCTAACCCGTCTGATGTTGAATCTGAGAGAGGACAGACCCCATCAGAGAGGTCCCGGTGCAGCAGCCTCGACCCCCTGCTCACCGCGACTACTGAGTTGTTCGTCACCGAGGAGAACATGGGCCGGATGGAGAATATCCTCGACACGTGGAGCGGCCATCTGAAGGCAAGTCATACGCCCCCATTCAGTCAGATGATCACGATGATCAATGTCAAAAACTATCCCCGGGGACTTTCGGGGGGGGAAACTTTCTTATGGGAAAGTCCAGCCCTGAGAGTAGGGTTCTATATCAGCAGGATAAAATGGGTCAGAAGAATGTAGATTATTACTATTATTTTTTTTATATTATTATTAAGTTAGTGCAGTGTGACTTATAATTTATAAGCATACAGTTGCACGCCGGCTTGCTTGGCTCATGAATAATCGGCGACACCACTTCCGGGTTCTCCGGCTCTTTGCCGGTGGTTTATTTTAATTTACAAAACACGGAACAAAACGCTCTTCATGGGTTCACCCCAAGCGGAACAAACTAAATCAACAAACAAAAAGACAGATCCGGCTTCAACATAATGGCGGACTCGTTATGCTGGCACTTTGTTCACCTGCTCTTTTTCTCCATCCGCCGGTCTTTCTTTATTCCGTTCGCCTCTCGCCATTCTCCCGCCAAGCTCCTCTTCCGACATCCAGCACCTACTGAGGGATCACAGGCTTGTAAATTACGTTCGTAATTGCCGCAGTCCTCAGCCGGTGCTGGTGGGCATGCCCGAACCTCTCCTGCACATGTTCGTGAGACGGACGCGTGGCACACATACCTTATAATTTTACACATTATCCTTTTAAATTGCTGGATGTGTACAAAAGCAATCTGGGTTGAGTTCTTCACTCAAGGCGTCCTGGTGTGATCTGCATGATTTAAGCCAGCCTCCCCTGCACTTCACTGCGGTCCTTTGCTGACACGATGCGCACTCGCTTCAGGTCAATGTGATGATGGAGCTCCGGAAGTGGAAGCTGGCCTTTGTGGAGCAGCACAAGAGAGAGGTGATGAAGGAGAGGCAGAGGCACGCCTCCCTCACGGTGGGCCTTACCGCCGAGATGGACAGCCTGAAGGAGCTGTTGCACACCTACGAGACATCCAACCAGAGGAAGGACGAGGTATCCGCCCTCGTTCTCACGTCCCAGCAAACGCAGCGACGTAAACTCCCCGCTCTGGGTTTTGAAGATTGGATGCATTGTGTGCAAGTGTATTGACGACGATTAGACGGTACTGTTTTGCTCATGTGTTTAGAACAATAGTTCCAAAGGGCCAAGTTTTATGTTCCTTAATCGCTTGTTTGGAAGTCATGCAGTTAATGGAGATGACCGTGTGCTCCTGCTACTCAGTACTTCATCGATTAGAGGGGCTTAGAAAGCTGGGAAGATTATGATAGTCCAGAAGAAGGGTTGCCTACCAGCGTTAAAAGTTTAAATATTAATTGTCAGAACGCCGTTAAACCATTTTGACTGCCATAGCATGGCTAACTCTGTTTTTGGGTGTATTTCATTGTAGATCTATAGCTCCCTGTACTTCATACCAGTGTGTTTTTTTTCTTCTTACTTGTATTGTAGCGGGATGGGTTTAAAAGAAAGCAAAGTCTGTACGCAGCTGGTTGGCCATTGTCGTCTCTCATAGGTGATCAGTAACCTGACCCAGGGGGTGGAGCGGCAGAGAGAGAGGCTGGAGCTGATGAGGACCTTTACCCACTGGAGACAGCAACAAATGGAGGCCAGGGAGGAGGTACGCGATTGCAAGCCGACACTTGACTCCTGGGGCCCTCAACCGTGGTCCCTGACGCCCGCGGTGCCTGCAGGTTTTCAGGCCACTTGCTAATGATTGCCTGCTTCACAGCATGTTCTCATTTTTATGCCAAATAAAGACTTAAGTTAAACGGTTAATTAGCGAGGTGGGATGAAAACTCGATGAGAATCCCAGCCCTTGAGAACCAGGTTTAGAACCCTGCACTATGCCTTCATAATCAATAGAAGTTGCTTTTAGTCTTTTGTTTGTTTGTTTGTAATCCCCTCCCCCCCAATATTTGGTTTTGAAAAATCTCGATTTCCTGCCTAGGATTTATATGTTTGTGAAAATGTTGAAGTAATCAATCAACTTTTTTTCAAGACATTTCTGCTACCCTATCATCTGTGATTATTTCCATTAAATTCTAATGACAGTAATCTACCAACGTTATGGTTTATGCAAATACTGCAGCACTGCTGAACATGAGTTTACGGCCATAATGTTATGGGCTATATGTGTTAAAGAATGTTAAAGAAACATCATCTTGGTTTTCCTCTTCAAGTGGCTTGGAGAATTTGTTTCCACATTTGGTGGTCCTTATTTAGCCTCAAATTTAAGTGTTGCCTTGATTTGTCACAGCGTAAAAAATAAAGCTCTTAAAACGTCACGTTCTTTTCCTTTCCATCCTGCTCCTGCTTCTGGTCCCATGCATGAATCTGATTCTGTTCCTCTTTCTGCTCCTGATCCCTGTCCTGGTTCGGGTTCTGTTCCGCCTCATGCTCCCGGTCCTGGTACTGGTCCTGGTCCTGGTCCTGGTTAGGCACACTGGGGCAAGGTGGCCGAGCAACATTACCAGCTCCAGCTGAAGAGGAAGGTGTGGGCAGGTTGGCACTCGCTGATCCAGGCCGACTGGAGGCAGCGGGTGGAGAGGGCGTGCCAGGCGCGGGCTGAGGAGGTCTGTGTGCAGCTGTCCGCCGACTACGAAGCCAAGATGGCAGAGGTGAGGGGGCAGGGAAGCAGGCCTGCAGTTTCAACACACTCCCGTGACATATGTCTTCCCTAAGCATTCCAGAACGTGCTGTTTTATGCCCTACTGCCAGCATTCCATGGCATGTATGGTATCCATCTGGATGCATCTAGCAGGACTGCCAGCAAAAAAAGAAACTTCAGTGCCTTTAAGGAAGGGACACTTCCCATATCGTTATGACTCAGTCGGTCCAGCAAGGTTAATGATGCCTGGGGATACTGGAGAGTCTAAAGAGCTTGCACAGAGAATGTGTGATTCATGCAAAGCCATCTTGCAGCAGAGTGAGAGGGCGGTGCAGCAGTGTAGCCTACTGGTTGTCATTACTGAAAATATAGTTGTTCCTGCAGAAAACCCTGGGAAATACACACAGACTGGGCTTGGCTTTTCTCCACAGTGATAAATGTTACTGAGCTCATACTATTAATTACGCAACTTTAATTACGCATGAAAAAAAACAATTTCTTTAAGAAATGATTATTTGTGTTGAATGTCTTTCCACCCTCAGGACAGCACTGGGGAGGGGGGAGGGGGGAGTACCTTTGAGATTATGTGGGCTCACTCTGTGGTCTCTATCCCAGCAAGCGGAGGCACTGGAGAGGGCTAGGGTGGAGATTCAGAGGTTGCACGCCGAGAGAGAGCGCTTCGAGGAGTCCATGAAGAAGGCCTTCATGCGTGGGGTGTGCGCCCTCAACTTGGAGGCCATGAACATGTTCCATGGAGGAGAGGGTCGGCTGGATCACGGTCAGTAAGCGGTTGAGGGCAGGGCACATTTTTGTTCAAAATAAATATGTGGTTATTTTTCATGTTATAGAAGTGGCATAACACTCCCATCCGGCCAAGTTAATAATTTTGATTAGAATCGTTGGACTTTAGTATTAAACTAATTAAAAATACCAAACAAACTTTTTACTTTACTGATACTGATAATAAACCATGATTGACAATGATTTAAATTCCACTGATTATAATATTGGAAGATGGTATGATTTATATGGTCTCCCATTCACAAACGTTGAGGTGGGGGGTGGGGTCTGCTGTCTTTATTGCAAGGGTTAATTACCTTACAAAGTGCCAAGGATATTAAACGTATTAATACCTTCATGGCATTTCAGCTCGGAAGCCGTTGATTAATGCACCTTGTGTTGGTGAGAACAGCTCTGCGCAGGTGAAATGCCAAGCGCACTGGTGGTTGCCTGGAAGACTGTGGCGTATTTGTGTTCCAGACAAACGTTATAGCTGACTGGTGAATCCAACTCCAGTTTAGAAATTTTTTTTTTTTTAAGTCAGTAGGGCTCATAAGAAAGGAAGGAACCTGAAGTCATGGATACGCCTGCATTGGAAACTTAGAGCATGTGCTTAGAGAGTAACGTTGGGTGTACAACTATAATTCAGTTATATTTCTGAAACAAGTCTTTTCCACCTGAAGATCTCAGGGCTCTTAAACAGGGTTATTGCCTTGTTTTTGAAGGTTATCTGTACAATACAATTTGAACAGGGTACGGTCCTTTTTACCAGTTGGTTTTATTTATTGATTTTCCTTCACAACAATTTCATGATCACTTATTTGCATATGTTGAGTGTTTTAACCGACCCATTGATTCTGGTCTGACCTGCAGATCCACCCCACCGCGACGAGCCCGAGTCTAGCTCCTCTGTCCGGTTTCAGCCTCCACCTACCTCCTCCACCAGGTTTAGCCCGGTCCACTTCGAGTCCCCCTTGAGTGCCACTCCCATCCACAGCGAAGCAGAGAACATGGTGAGAAGGGTTCAGCGTGGGGAAAGAACGATTGGTCCCTGTGTGGTTCTGCTGGATCTACACCCTGTTAAGTAGTTCACTGTGCCCCCCCCCCCCAAAACTCTGTTTTAAAACTCACCTTGAATTAAGTCAAACTGTATGCTAACTGTATGCCTTGACAAATACCACAAGGAGTCATTGTCAAGATGGATTTTCACAGGATTTTCACCCTGCTTTCAGCTTTTTCTGATTTTAAACTGTATTGTTGTTAGAGGTATACTTGTAATTTTTCAGCCACTATCTGTGATCTTGCTGTATTCTTCAGTTTGGGTCTGGTGCTGGCCCTTCAACAACATCAGAAGGGCACCCCTCAAACACAACGGTCAATGTCGCTTTTCCACCAGGGGGCACTGCCTCTCGACTGGTAACAATCTCTACATCTTCACCTCTATTATGGGCCCGGTAGAATAGAGTACAATGCATTTAGTTCATGGGTTTCATGTAATTAAGAGAACTATATTGAAAACTTTTATATATCTATATTTGATAGTTTTTAAATTGTTAAAAAGCCAGGCATGTGTAACCTGTACTTGGTTCCCTAATCATTTGATAAGAATCAAATTATTTTCAGTCATATATCTTTCTAAATAACATTCCCATTAAATTTAATCGCTTCTTTAGACCAGCTCACGTGTGGTGACGTCAGGACAGCAGAAAGCCACAAAGACCATCACAGCTAGAATAACAGGACGCTCGGATATGGGAGCCAAGGCAAGCCGTGTCTCAAGCAGCCTGCAGGTGATGGGCGTGGCCCCTCCCATGAGCTCCATCATCGTGGAGCGTCATCACCCGGTCACGCAGGTAGGCATCATCTCCTTGTCACATGGGTACGCTATGTTCCATCATAACTCTACTAGACAGATTACCCTGACACATTTTGAAACAAGACCAAGCAAATGAATAAGGTTAAAAACTGTTGTTTTTTTTACTTTTAAATTACTCTATGATCTCAAGTCGAATGCAATTAAGAAACTCAGATTAATGTTGTAAAATTTAATTTGTAAAACTACATGACCATACCCATACCTCCAATTTCAGCGACCTCTTACTGAAGTGGTAAACAATTAGTTTGTTAAACAGTACTACAGGATGCTTAATCCCCCCCCTCTCTCAATCAGCTCACTGTCGGCCAAGCAACAGCCGCAAAGTTTCCTAGATCGGCACAGCAGAGCATCGTGGGCAACAAGGGTCCGTCTCATAATCAAAGGACCTTCTCTCAGATACACTCTATCAAGGTGGTGGAGTAGTCCTCTGTTCTCACACAGCAATCCATCAAGGTGCTTCAGACACTTTTTTAAATATACATTCATTTGACTCATCAATCTTGGTCTATTCATTTCATCAATATGTGGTAGAGACAATAAAACGGCATGAGTGAATGAATGAATGAATGGTAAAAATGGGACCAAATTTACATGAACCTCTGAAAATTCTTCTCATTTGTATTTTTATTTTTTGTATAATGTGTTTTTAAAATAATGTAGTTGTGTCTTTTTTGTAAAGTTATAATAAATTTTATGGATAATGTAAAAATTCAAATCCAGTTATTCTGAAAGATAATTTGTTGATGTGTCTTTATTGTACTATTCAAGAAAGTTTTAAATATTTGTCTTATCTAAATTTTTGGGATCATTTTTATCCTGGAGAGCCTGGCCTTGGGTAATTATGAAAAACTTAAATGGGCATTTAGCAGCAAAATGATTAACTGTAATTAGTGAGTAGTGGCATGTTGTAGCTAGCAAATTGAATTGGGCATGGAAAACAATAATATTTTGTGGAAATGCCACACTCTTACTTTTGACTACTAACATCAACAACATTGGCTCATACATATTAAGGGATATGAGTAAAAAATCTTTTTTTAAATTTTGATTTAATCTTCAAATTACTAATAATAAGTATAAAATGATCTAGGGCAGTGTTTTCCAACAGGGGCCATTTTGGCCAATAATACATCAGCTTGAGGGCCGCCCCAAGACAAAATATTACAATATGTTACAGGACCATCCTATTATAGGATGGTGTAAATAACATGCATAATACATTAGATAATTTAATCAGCATCAGAAAAAAACAAACATCTGCCAACCTTGCTTGCAAGTTGACATTCAAGGTAGTCAGTAGGTTAACCCAAGCATGGCAAATTTGTGAAAAAAGACTGAAACATGAACATAGAAAGACTGATTTACCCTCCCTCACTGATGACAACAACAGGACATAGTCTTATTAACATACCATGTCTCTTTGATAGTACTTTGATTCATGACTTTGTTCACCTGCTCTTGTTGTACTTATAAAGACTAATTGGTAAGCTATTAGGAGAAGATCTGATTTATGACTAATTCAACATAATTGTTTCTTGCATTGACGCCAGATAAAAAGTGTTATAATTATGTAGGAAGAAAACAAAACAATTGTCTCTGTTGAATTAAAAATAAAATTGAATTCAAACATCGAAAGTAATTTTAATCAGTTCAAACCAAATGAGGTGCAACCACCTAGTTAACTGCAGGGCTGGAAAGGCATTTAGTAAATTAGGAAGGTTTGAGATCCTGGAGAACAGAATGTCAAGCTTTTCTTATAAAATTGAAGGCAGTGGGATGGTGTAATTGTGAGTTTTCTGAGGTAAATACATTGCAATGATGTGGAATGCTAGGATTAGTAGTTTGGTTGTACTTGTGATGTTAGAATACATTTGTTATGCACAGCAGCCAGCCTCCCTGGTACCCCAGAGGAGTTTAGATGTTAAAGCTCCTCTACAGCAGCCTGTCATGCAGGCACCTTATCTTGGAGTTCCCCAGCAGCTGCCTGCCTTCCCGAGCCATCTGGCGGTTCAACCACTGCAAAGGTGGTTTTATAGTTGGGCCCCTCAAGCGCTACCAACCCAGGCACCTACTTCTGTGACCTATGAGTCGCAGCCACCTGTGAAGTCTGTTGTGAGGGCAGAGTGCATGGAGAATTATGTTGTGGTTGAAGTGCAGAGGGACTTCTTTAGTAATGGCCAGCTTGTTGAACCATCTGACGTCCACCTGGGTAACTGTCCATCAACAGGGCAAGGCTCCTCTGATCAGGTGCTGATGTTTGAGTCAGTGTTACAGGGGTGTGGCAGCACACTGAAGGTAAGGAGTGATGGACCTTGCTTATATATCTTGGGTTCGCTTGGTTCTTATCCGTAGTAACGGCCACTTTCTTTTTCAGATGACTGACAATATGCTTGTCTACACCTTTACACTGAGATACAAGCCGAAAGCATATTATAACCCAATCATACGGTTTAATAAAGCTGAGGTCAGCATTGCATGTCACTACTTAAGGTACAGTTGTCCTAAATTGCCTTCCTTTGTGTATGATATGCTTCTGTAAAAACTTGACGTTTGATACTTGGCTTAACTTCATTGGTAACCTTCAATGAGAGAGTTGAGTTTCTGTCAATAGGTGGCTAACATGTTTATAAATGAATTATGTGGAAACTCATTACTCTTAACCTGGAGATGGCTACAATAGAGGGTGGCCATCACACTGCCCTGCTTAAGTTGTGCCTTTTCTAGGATGCACAATGTGAGCAGCAATGCTCTATCTCCAACCTGGATCCCCTTCCGCTCTACTGAGGCTGCTGAGAACATCTTGGAATTCTCCCTGAGGCTCATGACTGGTAGACAAGTCTTGAATTTTATTAAGATTACCTGTAGTAATCTCCTTGAATCTGGAAGGCAATCGACGTTCAAGAACATCAAAATGACTAATATTCAATGGCCTGCACTCTTATCTGCACATGCAATTTTTTTTGCAGATGACTGGCAACTTGAAAGGGCCTCCAATAAATATTTCCTGGGAGATCTTATGAATGTTGAGGCTTCTGTGGTTGTTCAAAACCACCTGTCCCTCCGTGTCTTTGTGGACAGCTGTGTGGCAACCTTGGATCCTGACACAAATGCTGTCCCCAGATATGCTTTTGTTGAGAACCATGGGTGAGTTGCCCAAGCCATATCAATAGCCTGTAAGACTAGCAGAATTGGAACGGCGATTGCTGTAATACCAGCAGACTCTGCTCTTCAGGTGCCTTATTGATGCCAAGCTGACGCGTTCCCGCTCCAAGTTTCTGCCCCGAACCCGAGATGACCGGCTTCGGCTTCAGCTAGAGGCTTTCATGTTCTTTCAGGATCCTCGGCGCTCTGTGGGTAACATGGCTAAATGTGTTTGCTGCCACTTCATGCTTAGCAGCAACTGATTTGTTTTTTTTGCTCCTGAAATCCCCACAGCTCTACATTACCTGCCATTTGAAAGCAACTGCAGCCTCTACTGATGACCAATACAAAGCTTGTTCCTTTGCAACTGATGCCAACAGGTTTGTTTTTTGAAGGTGAGGAGGTGCTTAATTTGGGCTCTTTGAAATGACTGTAATATTTCTTCCTCTTAGTTGGATGGCGACAGATGAGAGTGACCAGGTGTGCGGCTGCTGTGACACAAGCTGTGGACCCTCTGCAAAGGGGAGCAGTTTGGCTGGAGATGCAGGTATATATCTTCAATGTGTTTAATTCATTCTGGTGGGTTCCGTGTGTGTGTATAAATGGCTCTGGCTTGTCACTCTCAGCTCTGCAATGGAAGGGTGATGTGGCCCTAGGCCCCATGTATGTTCAGGAGAAGCTTCAGATGGATAATTCCAAGGTGGTGACTGAAGCCCAGAGATCTCTACTTGAGGCAGAGGACAACGGATCAACAGGTATCCACAGCTTTTTGGAGTGTGCTGTGGGAACAGGTATTATGACTATTGACTTGCTGACTCTGAACCTCTCCCTCCAAGGTTTCTCCCGTGAGTCTGTCGTCCTGGTTGGAGTAGTGGCTACACTGGGTCTAGCCTGCATATCTGTGTTGGGGGCAGTGCTACTCTGGAGAAGAAACAGATTAATTTCTATCTGTATCTGACTGTTTTTAAATAAACAACATTGTTAAATGTACTAACCTGGTTTGACTTTACTTGAGGTTATTTCTTTTATTTTGGCTAGGAATATGTTACTTTTACATCAATCATGTGTCTGAAGTGGGTACACTTACAATTATGTTTTATAATCGGCTAAAAGCAGGGTACTTTACACCAAGTAGAGGCATAGCTTGCTAGTTCCAGTAACCTCATTGTACTCATGCATTGGCTTCAGGGAAAAGGATACTTGCTCTGCAAGACTTACCCACACATACAATGGCATGAAGCATGTCTGATTTGTATGTAGTTACTTGGTAAAAGTATAATATTAATCCCCTAGAGAAATTCTGTCCTCAAGCCCTACATGTGCACTAACATTTGGGTTGAAATCAGTTCGTAAGACTGGTCAGATCATGTGTGTTCTGGATGCAAATTTCATCCTGCTATAGGTTCAACTAAAATTTTATTTTTTGATGTGCACACCATCACACATGGATTTGGGCACATTTAGTTTTAATAGGAAATGTAAACAAGGGTGTGCTGTATTAACGAGTAAGCCATATGGTAATTGAAAATTTTTACTGTCTACATATAAAATGGCATACTGTATTGCAGTTTGCCTGTTTGTGGCATGCATTATAGCTTGAATAATTTGTTAGTGTAATGACCTTTTTT
>JAOYSI010005660.1:19862-45439 GCA_025775065.1 Hiodon alosoides
TTTTTTTTTACCCACAGGACTGGTGCCAACAAAGTTTTATTTTAGTTTTTCTTTTTTCTAAACTAAAAATTTAAAGCCAATGAGTGGTCATTTCTGAGGTACCGATCATGCCACATTAAAAATGTGGTTTGGTCCCCTGTTTAGCCTGTTTTTAAAGTTCAATGGAACTAACTGAATGCCTCAATGCTTGTCTTATATAGCAGAACAATGACTACATGACTCACTGCCTGTAGGTGAGTCATGTAGTTATGAACATAGTGGTGAACCTGAAGCTGGCCACTGAGTGCCAAGAAAAAAGAAGAGGAATAGACATATTTTACAAAAACAAAACAAGGGTAAAAAACTTCCTTTTCTTATTCTGCCGGTTTTCAGTCCGGTAGAATAAGGCTTTTGAACAGACGAGAATGCTAATTAGTCTCTCCTGAAATCTAAAAAATATGGTTCAGGGCTGAGAGTTAAGCTCGCCTACGGGGTGCATTTTTTGGTGTGGGTGAATAGACTATACATTGTGGATAAGAACTCTGCCTTGCAAGTGAGTCATCTATACAATGTTGGAAGTGCAATTTCGCCACAGGTGTGGCGCACATGTGTTTGGTAAATTACTGTTCCTTATTTACATCAATTTAGTAACCTTATACAAGTTAATTTTCTAATCAATTGCGTTCCGAACACTTATTTTATGGCTAATAATCGGTTGGTTCATAATAACGGTCGTGCCCCAGTTTGTCTCCAGTGTTTTAGTTTCGTCTTCCCTAGTTCCATGTGCACCATGTTAATTAGTCCCTTAGTCCCTCCGCCGCTTCGATAGAACCAATTTTGTCTTCCATCTGCATTGTGGCTCATTGTGTTTTGGATGCAGAGGTTTTGAAAAGGGATATTGAAAATGACAGAAAATGATTGCCATGAGAGCCCGCAACAACACACACAGTATCTACTTAGCCATTAAGTTATAGAATTATTTATTTACCCGCTACCTGAAGCACAAAGCAATTTCTACCCAACTTCCCTGCGATCAGAGGACAAAATAAATAATAAGGATATAAAAAAGAATTAAAACATTCCTAACAAAATAACCATTTGTTTTCACCCAGAAAAAAACACGTTTAAAAAAGAAGCTTTGTGCAAAAATGGCCACTTCATAGCCTGCCTCTTAGCTTGTATTGTGTGAATATTCTTTTATTTTCTTTTTTGCCTTGCAGGAAAATCCAGACTGTGTGTGTAATTAGTAGTAATAATGCTTAATGGAGAATATAATGCACTGAATTTTCAAAAACTCTTACCAAAACAAAATACACATTAAGCTGTTTTACATTCAGTGTAAAGGCATCAACAAGGTAAATTAAAATAAAACAATTCTAAGTAATTATAGTGAACAATGGCTTGAATTGTTAAATAAAGCGAGGCACTTTATTAAAAGAACTTTTGGTAAAGCATCGCTTCTGTAGGTCAACTAATTTAAACAATGTGCAGTGGAATTGAAGTATGGCATTGGGTACTGTGGGTCTGAATTGCCCCTCGCTGTGATCAGACAGCCACTATGTGTGTCAGAACTGAAGCAGCAGCTGGTGAGACATTGGTGGGAGGCTATAATCAAATGCCTTAATTGTAGGTTTCTTTGTTTGTCTGAAAGGGAATTATTGCTGGTTGTTCAAAGACCTGTCACTGGGAAAATTGACCTTTGTGAAAGACTCCATGGGGTTGTTAAAACTATTTTCTTACAGCACATTCACTGAGCATTTTGTTATAAACTAAAGTATTATTTTCTGCAAGAATTCAGAGATACCATTTATGCAAAAAATCTACTCACGAAAACAACATTTGGACAACGTTTTTGGCTGGGGAAGTGTTAATGCACTTCCATTTAGACATCGACTCTCGGTACTGATGCATAATACAATTTACAGCATGGCCAGGTCAATGCTTGACCCATTTCAGTGAGCAAAAAGGTTTGCTTTAATGCACTGGCATCCGAATGGGTGACAGTTTCTCACTTTTTCTCACCGAATCCAGAAGTTTCACAACCACCATCATTTGTCAACATTGGAGAGATGTGGATGACCCCAGTTGCTTCAGATTGTCCAGTCAGTCCTGCAGAGAGACTGCATTTTGCACCAAGAATTTATTAATACAATTGCGCCTTAAACAACATATGAGTATTCAATTGTTTAACTAATGTCTTATTTCATATTTGGAATGAGAATAAGGACACAGACTTATATGTTTATCAATTTTGAATAGACATGGTCTTAAATGTTCACTTAAAACCATTTCATCAATTTGGCAAAAAGGAAAAATGTAACCGTGGAGACAGAACAGTCAAAATTCTGAATGATCAATAAAAGAATAGGCACAATGATGTATTTAGTAGGACTTCTCTGATTCATTTATACTGCTTAAAGCCATTAATGTGTGTAATGGACAATAGGAGTCCTCAGGGCTGTTATTTAATGACACGATTAATGACATATTTTCTGGTGTGGGTTAGGGGATCAGTTTATCCCTGTGGTATTCAGTAGGAGATGAACAGGGTTTAACAAACAGCTGGCTTTGTATTGAGTTGAGAGGGTATATGCATTTAGGCTCCTGGGAGTCTGGCTTGTTGAGAAGGTTACCTGGAGGATGCATTCGGATAAGGTTGTGGTTAAATGTGACCAAGTTGTAAACCTGATTAGGTGTTTAGCTGGCTGCTCCTGGGGGATAGACAGAGGTACACTGCGGTTGATATATACTATACAGTTGGCCTAGCTGGAGGAGGCTTGAAAGCATTACTTTGGAACCATCGGTAAGTTAGTGTTAGCTAAGATTTGATGATTTGTATATTTAAATAGCTTGTTTCACGTATAAACTAAACATCCAAGCTAAACAAAACTCACCGGAGATAACTGGGAGGTTACGCTTTTGTGTGAAAGTGTACTTGCTAGTTGCCATACGTATGAATCCAATGTAAAAATATGCTAGTAGCTTACTATCTAATGGCATTGGAAAATGTATAAATACCTAATTCTGTGATATGATCCAGAACAGTGTTGGACAGGTACAAAAAGTTCTTTGTACTTTTTCTCCTTAGAGCTGTTCATGTGTCCCTATAGTTAATAGTTAACATTCTGTTCAGATATTGGGAGAACGCATGTTCAATGCTAATTCTCTACAATTGAGTCCAAATGGTGATAAGGAGCTTTAATAGGAGTGTATTATTTAATTGAACATTTTGTTTTAGTTCTCAGAATATTCTAAGCGTATCAATAAACTGACACCCAAGAGCATTGAGTGATGTTTGGCTGGACAGATCAAGATAATGCGCAGAAGTGTATAAGATGCCAAATGGTAGTTGCTTTTTAAAGAGAATTGTCCAGCAAGCTAGTTATATTGAATGTTTTGTATTTGTATCCCAATTTGGTGTAGTAGTGAGCGATGTTTAGCTAGCTAAATCGATGTAACAACTTGCATTTTGTCTCCTTCCTTGTCTAGGAGATTATCTACCCCAGATGGATTTCCCCACACATTTTGATAAAAAAAACAAAATAAAAACAGACCTGACTATTCTTATTGCATTCTGACAAGATGCTTAAGATTGATTAATTACTCAATTACAAACCAAATCTGACATTTCTATATGGCTACTATGCTAAAGTCTACTTCTGTGTTACGCTGTGTCACTAACTGTATTGATGACTTATGACTTGCCTGATCACGTTCTGATGACACTGCACAGCTGAACCAGAGAATTCCCACATAGCTGCCTCTACAATCTCAAGGGTTTTCCTCTTTTCCACTTCTCTGCATCATCTGCTCTGACATGAAAAACTAGACAAGTAGAAGGAAATTCACATTAGACTGCCGACAACCGCAACATTGTGGATAAGAGAGGAGAAGGGGCCATTCCAGATTTGGAGAACATAGTATCTTTGCCATTGGTTGAGAGAATGTAAACATGAAATATAGACAAGTATAATGAACCCAACTAATTGCTTGCTTGCTGCTTGACAGATTGAGAGCCACCATCTTACTGGCTGTCAACAAATGCCCACCCTCCTCCTCTGCCTCCAGGATATGTTACAACGAGGGCCAGATTACTGGTAAATTCATCCATCTTACCTACTGTCTTCAGTTAGGTGGGAACTGAGATAAATCACAATGTCCCATAACACTCAAAGTACTTGCGAATGTTGCAGATTTGTGAAACAAGTGGAAAATGGTGACTGGTTAAGCCATGGAGGATGTCATAGCGGATTTAATTGCTAATCCATTTTCCACATCTTGTTCAGAGGTATCGTCCAACCCTAGCTCTCGAGATTATCCATGTAGGATTTCAGCGAGGCCAACTACAAACGCTACCTATGGCTAACAGCTAGACGATAACTCAAAAAACTGTTCAACTGGGACTGCATGTTTTCACTATGGATTGTTGTGCAGAAAAGGACTGCACGCCTTATATGATATTGATTGTTACATAACTTTTTTTCAGACATGGCTGAAGTGTTATTTATTGAGAAGATGCTATTAAAACAAATTCTAATTAAAAATGATTTGGTGTTTTCTTCCCTCGTTATTTTTTTATCTAATAGTCGTGATTAATCACAGCTGAATATGCAATTAATCCAACCGATTCCATCATTTGACAGTCCAAGCTAATTTTAGCTAATTTTATTTTAAGTCAGTTAGTACAACAAAATAATTAATTTTTATTTTATTTACTGCCCAATTACATGTTGTCTAGAGATAAAACAGAAAGTGTACTGCTATTTCAATCCTGCAACACTGACTTTGATTTGAATCCTTTTATTCTGTTGAGAGATCATTTATTACATTGCTCAACAAGTATGGGCTTACTGTGTGTATACCTTAAGTGTAAGGTATAAATTCAGATGGCAGGGCAGCTACCTATGCTCTTGTTCAAAATCAGATTTTCATGGCAGTTGTCTTTCCCCTCCAGAGAAATCCCTGATTAGAGAGGACAGTATTGATCGATGGGGCTCTTTATCTGCCATTGCTTTGAAATTTTACACAGGCACCCAGGTGCTAATGAGTCTAATTAGGGTCTGTGCCTTTTCTATCTGAAGTTAACATTTGATCAATTAAAGAATGCAAATGAGTCTTCACGGAATGTAATGAACTTAACCACTGGCAATGGAATGTAAATCTGTAATGACATAATCAGAGACAGTAATAAAAAAATAATGATAGAAGATCTTAATCAAGGTATAAGAAAATGCTTTGTAATTTTTTCAAAGATTTCTTGGTTAAGCCCCATTAATGATTTAACATTTGAAATTTATGAAATTTATTTGATAAAATAGTCAAAGGAGATATACCCATCAGCAGAAGACTACATTTTGAGGGAGGGCTGGGCTTTTGAGGGGGTATAATGTCCCCCCAATATTCAGCAACATAAATCAATGAAGTAAGTAGCTAATAGAAAGCTGTAATGTATGTTAAATTCTGCAGTGTTGCAGCTTTTAAAAACACTTTCTGTACATCTAATTAATCAAATATACATTAAAGTGATCGATGATATGTCACTATTTCCTCTATTTATTCACTTAAATTCAGTTGCATAAAACTAGCTAATTGTCAAGGCTCTTCAATTTTAGCGCAAAAAACCTTTTCATTTTTTAATTGAAGAAGCTATACAATGTGAATAGCTATACAGCTATTTCTAAAAACACTGCATGTTGTCTAACTAAAAGTCCCTATGTCCGAGGTTACTTCCTTGTTCACATTACATCAGAGAATGAGTTTCCCACCTGTAATCACAAGTTTGAGAGCCATTCAAATGGATTCTGAGTTTGTATTTTCCATAGCATTAGTTCTTGCATCCAAGCATGGCTAGCCTTCAGCTGCCTATAGAAGGAGCGCTTTACGGCTGGTGATATCTGACCCACTGCATACCTCGTTGCAAACTTTTGGGTTCTGTAGAGTATGTTTCGTTTTCAACTAGTAGTAGTATTAGCAGTTCTGCAAATATTTGTGGGCAGATGTTGTCCGATGTTCCATCATTTTTTTTGTACTGATTTTGTACAGATCATTTTTATTGGTTGTAGCTCTGCATTGTCTGGGTGTCCTCTTGTAGCCAAGTTCTGCAGCCACCTATTTCTTCACTTCTCTGATGTAAAATGCTGTGATCTGGTTTAAAAGTTTACTGGCATAGGTACATGAGAGAACAGAATAGTATGGCAATAAAAACAATAAAAAAAGACCAATGATTAACATTAATCTTATTCGTTTGATCATTGTATGGGTTAACTTTTGAATTCCATGCAGAATCTTAACAGTGTGGAATCAAACTAGCTAGTTTATGGAATGTTACTAAATACATTTTGCTAACTGAAATGAAAAAATGCCCTAAATAACAAGTTGGATACTAGATACAGGCATAGCTAGGAAATTAAAATAAACACAGTGATCACTAGCATCAGAGGCTGCTGATTTTTAGGAATATTTTATCCAGTCCCAACTACATTGAACATGGAATGTATTTTATGCAAATTATTTCATCCTGTGTTAAAGATCGATTTGGCCAACTAGCTAAAGTATAGCTAATATCAGTTTTAGATATCAGTTTGAATTCTTACAGTATTGTTGATAATCATTTTCAGATTAATTTTGAACGTGTCCATGAGATTTATCAGCTAAAATCTTCTTAATCTAGCTCAGTGTTCAAGAGGTACATGGCTAACACAAATATTGTGTTTTAGAGAAGACGAATTAAGTTCACATTTTTCATCTTTATAGTAAGTGCCTGCTCAATATAAAAAGAACTGCAGCTTGAAATTGGTACGACGCTAGTATGATTTTTTTTTTTTATCGTGGAGGATTATTAACGGTTGGCTATGTCTATTTTTGGCCATAACTTCTGACCTCTTCACACAATGGCAACCATATTGGCTTCACTCTAGTGCTCAGTTCTCAATTTTACAGATCTTTTTCCTAAACATACATAAAAAAGTACATAAAAAGTCTACCAGACAGTTTTGAAGAAAAGCAGTTTTTAGGGAGTGATTAAGAATTACTTTGTTCGATAGTGATTCTGTAAAGGACTTGAAAAGGATTTTAGCACTGTTTCTAAACGAGCAATGGAACCAGTCTTTGAACAAGTCTTTTGCACAAGAATGAAAGTGGATGAAAGTAAAGATGGACTAGTCCTCAGAAAGATCCTGGGGTACGGGAATGCCCTGAAATCAATGGCCTAAGAAGGCTACAAGAATGTATTAAATCTTTATTCATTAAAACTTTTTAAAAGAATGATATGATTGATACAATGAAAAGAGGCAATCCAACTTTTTTCCAGAATGTTCCCAAAGTTATTTATACTTCATCTTCACTATTTTACAATGATGTAAGGCATCAGTGTGATAGTCACATAGCATCAGTCGAATAAGCATTCAAATGGCTGCTCCCACCTCAGGGAGTGAATGAAGCTTCTCAACCGAAATGCTTCCCAATGCAGTTTCCTGCTTCGGTACCGCTCTCCAGCTGGGCTGGCTGCACAGTGCTCCACGTGCCCTCTGCCCTCCGAGGGCCTTTTAGCCCCACTGTCACACAAACCTCTGGAGAGACGTCGGCGAGCCGGCGAGAGCCTCATCCCATGCTGCCCTGCCGCCCGCTTGCCAGCTCCAATCAAAACAACAAGTGCTGGGGATCGTGGAACAGCTGCTCTATCTGTCACACTTGTGTCTAGGTAATGTGAGCGGGTAAGCGAGTGTGGTCACAAGAGGTGTGATGAATGCCCACCTGTCCCAACATGGTGCACTAAGAGGGCTGGCTTCATCTTTGGCTGTCTTTCCCCCCTTCCCTCCCTGCCTGGTACTGACGTCTCGAGGGCCACCGTACCTGCAGAACCTGAAGCGATGGGACGAAATTTTTGCAGGAGTGAGGTGCTTCCCGCACCTTCTGTCACTGTCACAAGGAGTAGATTCTGAGATGCCATATTGTGTAAATGGAAGCCTACAGAACAATCTGTTTTCTTGTTGGTTCATTGTAATTCTGAATTAATACGTTTTTTTTTCCTTCTGCATGATGGGGATTTTTGTTATGTCATAGCGAGCACTCAGCTCAGGGCTTTGTCTCAGCAGGAATCTGCCACCTATATCAGAGTGCTTATAACTATCGCCACTCCCTATTAAATGGATAAGGCAATAAATAAAAAACGTGAATAGAAATTAAAAGTAACTATCATGGTGTATTTTATGAAGACAGAAAGGAATACACTAATGGAGAGACTGGCAATCTCACAGAAGGGGGTGGGGGGTGGATGTTTTCTCTGAGCATTAAACAAATTATTTAACCAGATTTTACTTCGGCATATCAAATGTGAAAAGAAAAAAGCTATCTGGGGCTTGTAGCACAGCAAGACAATGACAAGCTCTTAATGCCTCACAGACATCCAGCGGTTATGTTGCCCATCAGAGTGTGGATGGCGTGCTGTGTTGATGAATGGTTTAATTACTACTCTTTCAACTCTCTTCCATCTAAATGGAATGAGGTCCTTTTCTTCATAAAAAAATAATAAATAGTTTCAGTGTTTTCATGTAATCTTGTTTCAAAATGTATCAAAATGGGCATTTGGAAACATGATAGGCATGCGCAAAGACACAAAGAACCAGGACCAGAACTGGAAAATACTTAAGAGAAGGCCAAAACATAAATGCAACTGGACACACAGACACGCAAAACCCGTCTGTAGTATTCTACATATAACTGTATTGCCTTCGGCCAGATGTTTTTGGGTGCTGGACCATTTAGGATGCACCCATGGCATGTGAAAACCCCAGTTGGACTTGGACACACTTTAAATAGCATAGTTTGAGTGTAATGCATTGAGGGGGTGTAAGAGAAAATTTTAGTTGGAAAGGGCACTTTAATAATTTATATAAGTTACACTGCACCAAGGCATGTGGAGTTCTGTGAGTTTACAATCAACCGTTCCCCTGTGCTTGCTTGCCTTGTTACCGCTATAGCTGAGTACTGTGAGTTAATGAACAACCTTTCCACTGTGCTAGCTCTCTTTGTTACGGCTATAGCTGAGTACTGTGAGTAAATAAGCAACCTTTCCACTGTGCTAGCTCTCTGTTACCGCTAGAGCTGAGTACTGTGAGTTAATAAACAACCTTCCCACTCTGTTAGCTCTCTTTGTTACCGCTATAGCCGAGTACTGTGAGTTAATAAACAACCTTCCCACTGTGCTAGTTCTCTTTGTTACCGCCATAGCTGTGTACTGCGAGTTTAAAATTGAGTCCTACGGTAATGACGACCACAGCAACTTTTGTATTTATTTCTCCTTCCTACCGGTACAGGACACGCTCACTCTTTCAAACGGCTTGCATGCAATGAACTTCAGATGACATCAGGATCAAATTATTTTTTTTTATTTAAGTGCAAACACCAGATGTAATAAATCTACTTTAAATGACAGCCATAAACCCACATGAAATCAGTGCTGACTAAGTGCTATTGTGCCAGAAAAACATATGCGCTTTTCAAAATATATTCTCAGATACCGATGGAAAAATAGGAGATGGAAAATGGAGAAAAATAGAGAAAAAACCTGACTTTTGGACCTCATAAGAAAAAGTATTTTTCAAAATTTTTTTACATGTTTTTTCTATGTCTACTAATTCTACCATCATCCAAAATGGTATAATTACATATTATTTGTAATTAATCATGATTACGTTAATATTGGAACTTTTGGGAGTTTTATTGTTTTATTATTCTTTAATAATTTCGATTTTTCTCCAATTTCCACAATTTAGCAGAAGGACTAAATAAAAAATAAATAAAAAAAGATCTCCAGAAACAGTTGCAGTTAGACGGTTAAATGTTTACTGAAGCTGGCCAGTACAAAGTGGAGTGCAGCCAAAAATAAGGTCCAGTTTCGACCGAGAGTTACAGTGATCAGTAGGGGGTCGGATCAAAAGTCTAACTTTTCAGAAACTATAAAGGAGGTGTTTGGTTTTCATACAACTTGGCAGGGATGCAGACCGACCTTGAAAAAAAACTAGCAAAAGGTCAAAGATTTTATTAATTCTAACTGTGAAAATATTGGGTTAGAAACAAAATAAGGGTATTTATAGCATAGGTGTAGTATGTTATAGCATAGGTGTAGGGCATGTTGTAATTCACAGGATTGCAAAACTCATGAAAAAAAGACAGATTTAAAAGAAACACTTTAATAACTGAGTTACTTTCATAATCAGGTACACATAATGTCAAAACCAAAACAGTTCTCTTACAAAAATGGGTCAAAATAGTTGAAATCCAAAAAGACCTTTCTCTCTCATACACATTCCTCAAGTTCAGGTCAAAAGAGCTCCAAACGAACTATTGAGTTTTCCTTCAGGTACAGGCCCCGAATAAAGAATTCAGTAGCTGTTTACTCTGCTACTCAGTAGCTGATTAACAATTGCCTCCAGCTGTACCAATTACTGAGGACTGTTGGCAATCTGCAGTCTGGCCCGGAATGTCAGGCTGGTCGGTCTTAAAGGGACGGGACACAGATTCCCTACCCACAGTTGAACCATACATCCTAAGGATGTCCTCTAATTACGTTCTTCGTTGACCATATACTTTGGTTCAGTATTATTATTATTATATCTGAAGCATTTTATTGAAATAGTCAAAATTGCCTTTAAAAAGACAAATGCCCATGTGATGCCTGAAATATTGATAATTAGTATTACCAATTACCCATAATATTGACATGGTCTTTATATTTATGTTGACTTTGATGTTTATTTTCAAGGAAATAATTCATATTTTTAAGTAGCAAATATTCTTTTTGACATAAGGTCAACACGTGTCAACACAAGCTCCAGCGGGTCAATAGAGTATGGAGTTCTCAAATTTGATTTAGCAATTTGAAATGAATCTTTCCTTAAGCCATTTTTGTTGTTGATATAATATTATTCTTCTTCATGTACAAGGATAAAGAGCATTATGTTACTTCTATCACAGGCTTAAACATATTGGTGTGTAACAACTAGTGAAACTGTGCCAATGTTTTTTACTTGTAAACTGTAGACTCTTAAATGAGCATGGAGATAATTCAAGCTGAAAGTGATATCCATAGGGATTTACTGAAAAAGAGGGTTATAAGTGCCCCCTGCTGGTGCAATCTAAAACGAGCGATGATCCTTAAGATACACTCGTTTTGTCCCTTTTCCTATCCGCAGTAAACAAGAGAAAAGCAGGAGGTTAGAAATCTTGATCATCTCTATTGCCTTTAAACTCTGATGCAAAACTCTTTAACATACTGACACGTTCTAAAAATCCTCATACAGTTAAGCTGTAGAAAGCAACTGTGGTAGTTTTCAGACATCACAAATCTGTGTCTCTTAGCACCTGTAGTGAGGGACTTTGTGACGGTCTTGTGGATGGGGATTACCGAATGAAATCCATCATAGCGACTCATTCCTGGGGGAAAGCTTACGCTTTGTGTATGGTCTTGAGCCCTGTTAAAGGAAATGCGTACCCGATTGTTTTGGCCTTGGCCATGGCTGAAAATCACAAACTCAAACCACAAGCCATGACCTCACCTCCTCTGCCAGTACGTGCTGCTTCACCTTCTCTTCCCTCATACATACAAAACAGACGTGCAAAACAATCACAAAATGCTTCTGTTGTCCAATGAATCCAGC
Source organism: Hiodon alosoides (assembly GCA_025775065.1). Classification (NCBI taxonomy): domain Eukaryota; kingdom Metazoa; phylum Chordata; class Actinopteri; order Hiodontiformes; family Hiodontidae; genus Hiodon; species Hiodon alosoides. The sequence continues at coordinate 31,499 of JAOYSI010005660.1, forward strand.
GTAAGAAACTGGTAATGTCCGCTGCACAAACAAAACCTTTGTACATGTAGTCGACTTCCTCTCTATCAGAAAAAGAAGCCAATCGATGCTGATTCACTCGTGGAAAACATTAAAGGCAGATCTACTTTTTAATTTATTTGGAAATGGTTTTACGAAGGTTTACTTTGGTAAACAAATTTCGAAAATCACACGATTTTATACACGACATGATAGTTATTTTTTGTGTCACTTCTTACACTAATTTGGCGTCACTGTAACACATGAAAAAGGACCAATATGTCCTGTCTTCCATCTGCCACTTCTTAACAGAGACAGATAACATTTTCAAAAAACACTTCTGCAACCTTATGCAAACCCACTACATAACCATAAAACTGCATTCTCAGTTTTGCCATTAATCATTGTCCAGAGTGTTAAGTGTTAAAGTCAGAGGTGATTCTAAGAATTAATATATGATAAATAAATAAATAAATAAATAAATGTGCAAACAAATTAAATCAGAACTCTGGCGTGCTGCGTAAAACTGCTAAGCTCTGTATTAGACTTTCTGCATAGACAATGTGCTTGTAAAGGGTCCTTCTGCTGTCTCAGACTTAAACGGAAAAGAAAAAAAAGGGGTATTGCAATGTTCAGCACTGGTAATGAGTCGATAAAGGACTCAGCCCCAGTGCTGCTGATGCGTGCCGTGAGTTTCGCATTGCAGTGGTTGTCTCAGTCCAGTACAGTAACTCCGTTTCAGCGCATTCAGCGAGCGGGTATCCATGCACGCGCTAAGGCATCTGCACAGGCTCCAGGATACCGCTCCTCGGGTCACCCACATACAAGCATGTCATGTCCAAGGAAATTGGAATCGTGTTGCAGACATACTCTCCCGAATCTTGGGTAACTCGGCGGGAAAAGGCAAAGAAACGTCTAATAAAGAATTAAAAACCAATATATCCGGCTCTGGAAAATGAGGCACGAGTGTCTGATCAGGCGGTGGGAAAATGACAGTTCGCTCCAGTGGGGAGAGAAGAGTAAATTTGGGCACCTGTCAACTTCTGCATCAGGCAGGCTCTGCATCTCATTTCAGAGTTCAAAGTTTCTCTTTTTCTCATCTGTTCCCTTCATAGGGTAACTATGGCTCCACGCTATTTTTGCATAGCACGGAAGAGAGCATACACAAGACATAAAGACATATGAAGCCATGCCGTCCGCATCAAAGGGACTAATTGGACCATTAACAAATGGGATGTTCTAATGAAAAATCCACAGCTAAGAGGCGTGTGAGCAGGAGAGATGCTCAACAGTACTCTAGGTTAAACGATCATGGGTCAGTAAGTGTGGAAACGTGCAGATTTTTACTGCACAATGTCTTGCAGGGGCTAAAAATGCCTACTCAAGTTAAAATTGGGAATAATTTGCTATTCAGCTATTTCCTATGTGCCAAGAATATAATCAATCAAAATACCAAATGGTTGTGTATTTCTAAGTACCACTACAGAAAATACATTTCAGAAGTCCCATAATGTATCTTTTCACTGATAAAACTACATTGAGTTCCAAAAATATACAACAGGATCATACCCAGCCAAATTCAATGAAAACATGAACCTGTGTTTCGACCCTATAGATTGTCAAGGTTTCTCTAGTGAAACCTGGAGAACCTGGGGCACTTGTCAATGTCAATGTCAGTGATTTAGCAGGCTTGTGGGTTTGAGTGGAGCGAAAACCAGAACTACCTTCTGCACTCTTGTCTATCCGTGGATTTGATCTGGGCCGGTACCAAATCCAGCATACAGAGTTGGTCCTCAAGTCCAGGATTGAAAAAGACAGCACTGATTTTAAGCAGGTCTCCTTTTGAAATATCTGTGTCTTCAAACCCCATTCCATGCTTATTATGCGGGTGCTATTATGTTTGCTCAGTAATTCCCTTGAATTGATTAATGAACCTACTTAGGTTTCTTGCTTTGGGAATAAGATTTGGGATTAGAGGGTTTCAATTCTAAAATTGGTTGAAATAACAATTGTTAATGAGATATTTGAAGTGCTTGTCTCTTTTGTTAGATCTCAATGAAACTGCAAACAGAACTGAATCATATATAATCCTTTATTAATTGACATTAAATGTAGATTTCCGTAACACACCACACCAGGGGTCGCAGACTGCGATCCTCATGGGTTGCATGGTCTGTGGTCTTTCCTTCTGCCTCCCCTGTTCCCCAGAGTCATTAAGTGGACTATAAATGATCTACCCGGGCGTTTCCAGATGTGAATCAGACTCAAATCACCCGCAGAGCCTGCGCCCTGCCAGGATTGCCATTTGAGACCCCCTGCCCAACACAGAGAAGAATGACGGGTGCAGGACTGAAGGGTGCTGCTGGAGCTGTAGAAGACATGTCACTGGGTATGTCTTAGACTAGTGAATCAAAGCATGGATGTGGGCTAACCTGCCTATGGATGTGGGCACCAAGCCCAAATAAAAAGCATAAACATGATTTCATAAATGAACAATCATAAGTGTCATCGATCACAAGGAGAGCCACGTCGTGCACTAACCTCACTAGAAGATTAAAAGGGATTCGATTTTTTTGGGGGGGCAGTTGACCTGGGTATGACAAAGTGGGAAGATCTGGAGTCACTCAAGGTGAAAAATGCTTCATATAGTTTATTAGCGTGGACTGAACAAGTGTGGCGGAACCAAACCAAGCTAGTATTACGTTAGTATAAAGAAGCAGGAACATAGCTATAGTACAGTTTTTTTTTTGTCCAATTTTGTTTGTCAGTTTTGCATACATTTAATCCTATTAGTTTGATTGCTCATTTACTAATCATTACAAAAATAAATAGGTCAGCTATTTGTTCCTTAGTGATGATGGTATATATGTATTGAGGGAAGAGGAAGAGGAGCCTGAGTATTTGGAGGAAGAACAGAAAAAAAGAACATACACACAAAGTGTATTAAATTAGATCAAATTAGATCCGTGCAACCACAGTTGACCATGTCATGAATCAGGGTCCGACAGAAGTGTGCATACTAACTTACATCAACAGTACATCAACTATGGCATCTGTTATTCACGTCTTTAGGAATAAAAAAGTGGTATGTCAACATATTTTCCTTGAATGTACCAACGGTACGTACTGACCAGATGTTTCCCACACACCGTGTTTTTTCAGGGCTTGTTTGCCTTTCATCCACATATGTGCTGTTTATTTTTCTCACCTCACTCAGCTTTCCTGAACCTGATTGAAAAGTTATTCTCTGCATGAATGTGGAAACCATTATCATGGTCAGTGCTTGATGCTAGGAATGCAGGGTTGCCAGGAGATGCTGAAGAAGCATGCAACAAATCATTGATTTGCATGCTTTTTTCTTTCTTTAGGTTCTTTTTGTTCCTAGCAAAAAAGATAGCATCAACTTATTTTGATTGCGAATGTTCTGTAACTTTTTGGGCATAGTAATTATATGTTGCATTTTCATTACTTTTCCAATAGATGTCTTACAGAGCACATACTTGGGGTTTGTAGATATAACATTGAGAGCTAATATTTTCTATGCCATTATGAATTTAACGGCAAGCAAACTTTTCATTTGAACCTTTCAACTTTCATTGTTATGCAGATGACATGCAGCTATATCTGTCAGGGAGCCCGGGTGAGGATTTTCCGTTGGCTAGATTTGAGCTTGAAAGATGTAAGAGATTGGATTTCCACTAATTTCCTACTGTTGAATTCTGACAAAACAGAAATGATCATCCTTGGCCAAAATGACCATCGTACAAGGCTCAATGACTATGTGCTGGACCTAGATGGAAAGATGATAGAACAAAGTGTATTGGTTAACGATCTTGGAGTTACAATTTATCCAGATCTTTCTTTTGACCGTCATACTAAAGATATTGCTAGAATAGCATTCTGCCTCCTGAGAAACATTGCTAAGATAAATTTTTAGGTAAAAAATCTGGATGCAGAGAAAATAATCCACGCTTTTGTTACTTTTGTACTTACCGTTGTAATGCTATATTATCAGGTGGCTCAAATACAGCCACAAATGCATAACAACTTGTTCAAAATGCAGCTGCTAGGATCCTTACTAGACGTAAGAAATATGATCACATCACACCAGTGTTGGCTTCATTCATTTGGCTGCCAATAAGGCATCGGGCTGATTTTAAGTTACTTTTGCTAAAATTTAAGGCTCTAAATGGGCTAGTTCCCTCATATCTAACATATATTACAGTTCTGTATGTCCCATCTATATTACTTCGCTCACAAGAGGCTGGGAATCTACCTGTACCAAGAATAACCTAATCAAAATCTGGAGGATGAGCATTTGCATACAGAGCTCCACAACTATGAAATAGCCTCCCAAAGTTTGTGCGGGAATCAGACACAGTCTCCTCTACTGAGGGGCATCAAACACTGTTGACATTAGATTCTTTAATTCAGCTCCTAGTGCCGGCCAGCGGAGGATGGGCTCCCCCATTAAGCCGGGTTCCTTTCAAGGTTTCTTCCTGCCAGCATTACTGTTTAAAGAAAGTGAACACAGCCTCAGGAAATAGTGGCATTTTAGAAAAAACTTAATAAAGCACAACCACCCTCCATTATCAGCATCCTCCCAATGTAATCCTTCTGCTCTCTAGAGTTCCCCAGAACAGGTGATTTGCGCTACACGTCCCGCGTGTGCGTATTCGCACGTGAAGTATTTCTGTGGGAGGTTTCTCACGGCTTGCTTTGCGGCTGAGCGCCGTCAAGCCCGAGCACCGTTTGCAGCTGCTCTGTTGCTGGCGGGGAAGAGGAGTGCAGAGGGGTTCCGTTCAGAGCACAGGGTCCTTCCAGGGAAAGCTTGCATCCCTCGCTGCGGTGGGAAAGTGGGATGTCGGTTTGCTTTTAGCATCACGGAACGTCGTGCTCTGTGTTTTAGGAATCGACTCATCAGTGTAGAAATGGAAAGGATCAAAGGACCAGTTTGCTGACAGTTTCTAATCAGCATGATGTAAGACTACATTCTTTACCTTTACATCTCCTCAAGAAGCTTCCGTAGTCTCAGCATTTCTGTCTTAATTAATGCCAAGTATAAGTGAGTCTAAGGCCGTCTTCGCAGCTACCTTTGAGCAAATTACTTTGTCTGAATTGCTGCAGTCGAAACCTAGCTTTACAAAAGCTTGACTGCATACAATGTGCCTTCTGTTCGATGGATAAAGGGGCATATTGCCCTTGGATAGAGTGGGCACATGAATAACGATAAAACCAACTTGCAGAATAAACAGCGCAATCAGTCTAAAATTTGGGGGTATATTAGGTTTATTACACTTGTCTGGGTGTGATGGGTCCAGCACAAACATAACCTACCAGCTTTGGAAACCAGAACACATAAAGCATGGGGCAGGTTCATTTGGGCATGGTATAAACAAGAGAGAACCCGGGGGTCTATTAAGGTTTTTAATGTTTTCCCTCTAGCTCTGCCAAAAAGTAAGTTGAAATCCGTTGTCAATTTGGCTCTCTGGGATTAGTGCCACATCTGCAGTTTCCTGTGCTCTCCAAACTGGTGCAGCACTAGCTCTGGTATTAGAGTGCGCGGGCACATACTCCAAATGCACGGTTTGACAGCAAAGACGAGAGCACACAGAGCTTGCAAAATAACCCCACAGACCCTTAATTACAGTGAGGAATACCAGTACAGATGCAGGGAAAATCCCCAGTTGATTGGTACAATAGAAAATTCTCTTTCTGGGGAGGTTGTCCAGGGTAAAGATCTAGGATCATTATTTCCTCTATTGTTGCCCTGAAAAACCAACTCTGGGTCTTAAACATCCGTCTAATGGAAGGAGAAAAGCTGCAGAACGTGCCAGCACTCCTCTTTCCTCAGGGAAAAGTAGTAGGTCTCATCCTCTCTGAAAGATTATTCTCCACTCTCCCTCGCTGGCGACTCACTGCATGTGTATGTTTATGCATGTGTGTGAGTGAGTGTTAGTGTGTGTGTGCATGTGTGTGTGTGTGTGTGTATATGCGTGCATCTGCGTTTGTGTGTGTGGGTGGGTGTGTGGGTGTGAGTGTGTATGAGTGAAAATGTGTCTGTTGTAATAAACAAGGTCAAAGAACGACATTCTTCACTTAACATTTCTCCATTCACATTCAGTCTCATTAAGACCTAAGCCAAATAATAAGCATTTAAAAGATATGGATGAGTAACTCCCTGTCCAGAACTGCAATGAAGCGGAGGATGGATGAGGTTGCAGCACTTTGAGGACTGCTTGAAAGTCAAGTTAATATGAGGCTCTCCCGCTACGGGGTAAAAATGTTTTTATGATGGATGACATGAGATTATCAGAACACTGTGTCAAAATCCGATTTTCCTATTTTTTCACTTGGCTACTAAACAACTGATGTTCCAAAAGCAGTGTAATTTTAAAACTCATTCATATTCCCAGGCTCATTCTCAGTCCTCAAACTGGACTGGCCTGTAGTGCAATCACCCAAATGATAAATTAAATGAATAATGGTGCACGCTCTTCTGAAAACAAGGGAACAGTTATTCTTATCATTCAGTGGCAGCCGGAGATGTATTTTGGGAACTGCACTGGGAATTATGGAAAAACACACCCATCAGATGCCCAAACACCAAAATGGTTCCATTTCCATGCCATTTTACGATAACAGACGAGGGTGTGTCTCATTGCTCTGCATTGGTAAAATATTGATACAATCTGGATAGTATAGTTGTGCTAAAAATAATGTCCACAAAATCAATTTCTTAGCTATTTCAATTAGAGAATGTCTCAATGAAAAAATGATCATTATTAATTGATGTCGTTAATTGCCGTTTCTGATCAATCTTGACAAATTTTACTACAAAAAATTAGTACAGCATTAGTGGAGTCCACTTTTTATTAATGGTTCTATAATTTAAAGTATTTGATAGATGAAACATAAAAATTGCATTGTATTATCTATAGTATTATGTTTAGTATTATCTATAAGATAAGCAGTCTGGGTCAATTGGTATAGTGTGATTTACTGTAGTGTTCAGGAATAGAAGACATGTGTTTCTGTTTAATATTATTTTGGATTGGGGGTAATTGATGATATCATCTCTATTGGGAGTCTTGCCAGAAAAAAGTCCCAACTAAATTTGTAATCTGCTACTTTTCACCACTAGATGTCACAATATTTTGGAATACAAAAATGTATTTAAGGCACTATATCTTTGTTGTTGGATAAATACACCTTGCCAAGTTACAACAAGAAACTTAGAAAAATTTAGAATCACCAATTTGTTGTTGTTTTTTCTTCCTAAATTTGAATCACAAATTGAAACATCATGACGACTTCCGCCACGACACATGGAATGTGTGTGTGTAATGGAAGTACGACTGGCCTCCTCCAATCCTAGTCGCCTTTGGGCCACCCATCTCTTTTCCACACTGCAGGTTACGCCGCCTTGACGGCACTGCCAGCCTGCGGGCTCCCAGGAAGCCGTCAGGAGACGCTGATTTTATCCCTCACCAGCACGGGTGACGCTCTGCCAATTGTGCTCTCTCAGCCACAATCAACCAATGAGATGAGCTGTGTTCGGCATACTCCAGCTTACAGGGCTCACTCTGAGCAACCGACCATCAGGGAGTCCAAGTTGTTTAATTTTTTGGTCTTAGGTCAGGGATTTAATATGCCAGCCCTCTCAGGCCAGGGAGTCTTTAGTTTTCACGTTACCTTGCCCTGTTCATTTCTCAATTAGTCATCATTTGGGTCAATAATGACCTTCCCTGATGTTTTTATGGTTGCATTATCGGAAGAAACTTTCAATTATACCCCCACACGTAATTTCACCTCGTAAGTGCCACTATCAGCTCCATGTTTTCATGAATAAGGCCCCTGATCTGCATTGAAAGCAAAATCTGATTCCTTTGAGAGAAAGAAAAATAAGGGAAAATCCAGGGAAAGGGCTTCAAATTAACATTCACTGCCCAATCATCCTGTCCCTTTAACAGACTACAGCCTGCTCTTGCTGTTCTCTGCCTCTGGTCTAATTCTCTGATCAGCAGCCTTTATATGTGCTTTGTCCAAACGCAACCATGTGGTAAAATAAAAAAGCAAACAATCTCAGGTTATAAAACATTTCATATCTTAATCAACCAGATATGAGAAAACAGGTACTGCACTATGGACTATTTTTCTTCCTTAATGACACTGAGGTTCCAGTCCTTTTGTACAATAAAGTAGTCTTCCAACCAGTCTCAGACTCCAGCTGCATAATAACACATATCATATCCTCTCTAAAAAAAAAACCCACCAACAAAGATGTACAGCCAAACCAGGGCTGGAAGTGGAAGGGTGCTGATAATACTGAGATATGTTCAGAATTCCCGAAACAGTGGTAATCCTGTTGGTCACAAAGAAGAGGAGCGTATGCAGTTTTGCTAATAGGGGTCTTGTGGTTCCTTATAGTCCCATGACCCCATGGCACTAATAGCACTGTGAAACTCGTGACCAAACAGGGGGCGGGGTTGCCTATGGGTAAACAATCCCCAAGTCTTACTGTAAGTGGATTCTGGGAGCAGGACTTCATTACACCAACATGCCCCTTTGGATAAGCATGTAAGCCAGCTTGGATATTGCTGCGCATACAGTCCAGGGATTTGTATTTGAAAAAAATAAAAAAATAAAAATAAATAAATAAATAAATAAATAAATAAATAAATAAATAAATAAATAAATAAATAAGACCATGAGTGTGATGCTGAGCTTGAACGTTCACATGACTTATGACTCATGCTTTCCTTAATTGCTGCTCAGTGTTCTGCACTTTCTTCTGACTCCGTTGTGACTCTTCTGGCTCCATTGTTGTTCCTTCTTTTGATGGAATGTAAAAGGCCTCTGATGGCCAAACACACTGGCTTTTTATTATGTTAGTAGAGCTATTAGAATTTTTAAGAATTATAACCAGTTAAAACTTTATGTGAAATCTTTTAAACTAAAACCTGATAGCTAGCATAGTGGCGTCATTCCACAAGGCAATTAATTTCAAGACGGAGGAAAAAATGAACTCCCTAAAGTTTTAGCTGAATAGTTATACCTTAGTGTACGGCACGTTTGTCTGAAAAACTAATGTGAGGGTGGTGGGGTACCAGAGGCTAACCTGGCAGATACGCCACGTAAGGTGGATACCGAGGACAGGACAGACCGACACACGTAGATAAAGCCAGATAAACACAGGGCCAGACTACAAGTTTGTTTTTTTTACCAGTGGGAGGAAACCTACACTATCAAAGGGGGTACTGTTAATTGGATTCAAACTCTTCCACTCGATTAGCTGTTACTGTTTACATTTACGGCATATTAAGCAAATGACATATCTACATTTTGCTACGTCATCTGCAGAATCGTTTCTAGGGGTAAGTAATGTTTTGTTGGTTTCCTTTTTTATCTGTGAAAGTACATTTTGAATTTTGTCGCCAAGATATTTACATCCACACTAGACTCAGCCCAAGATAGGCTGCCTTGTGGCTATGTGTAAGAAATTGTGATTTGCCGTATATAGGGAAACTGGGCCAAATTATATCTTGTAAGAGCACGGATGTTTCAATAGCTTTCCAAATGTTGAAAAATCATAGTTAACTCTAGTAAGAGAATTCACACTTCTCGAAGAACTGGTACTATGAGAAACACATTAATTTTGTTATTTGTTAGGGACTCCGATCTGTAGCCTTGCATTGGCTGTGGTTTCTTCTGGCAATGCCAATTACTTTTCCCTCAGTAATGATAAGGTGCTTTGTGCATTTTCTCTCGTATTTTAAAATATAAAAAGGTGGAACTGCCTCTGCTATTTCCAAACTCTGCAGCCAACCGCAGACTCAGCATCTGTGTAATGGCATAGGAAATCGTATTTAATGGGTGTGTCGCTATGACTGGAATCTGCTATCAGGGGAATGAGAAGACATGTGAACAGTATCCAGCTAAATAATTGAGTTCAGATTATTTCATCCATTGCATTCTCAGACATGTGGTTACTGGCTGCTATTCCCTGGCTTACAAAAAATTCTGCCTGACACTAATGTCCAGTGTGACAGGGCAGAAAAAGTGAGACAGCCTTGGTTATGTAGTAATTTTTTTAATTATTATTATTTATGAAAGCTAATACTCTGAGTATCCCTTTTAAGCTCTTTCTTTCCTTAATCTAGCAGAAGGTTTCATGTTTCTCCAAGACAGTAAAATCGTAGCCTCGTGAACTCCAGTGAATGTAAAAATGAGATAACACATATGGGCAATCCAAATGCCTTTGTTAGGATTACAGACTCACGCCCTTGTAGTAAAGGAATGACTCTGGTATGTAATAACACATGACGCCAACTCATGAGGAAGTGCCTTTTAGCCCATTTATTCGCATGGTACTAGTGGTGCAACAGTCAAACCAGAAGATGTTCACATTACAGTATTTGTGCAGTGTTGTTTGTAGAGTGAGATTACGAATGCAATTGTATTATATTTCCAGTTTCGTCAATCAGTAATAATAAATTGTTAGATGGGTGATTTGGGGATGTTGTGCTATACCTTTTTAAAAATTATGCTTCGACATACATAATGGTTTCAGATAACTCAAATCAAACAAACCTTTGTCCTTTTAAATAACGTAATTTTTTTTACAAAGCACAAAAGGCAAGAATAATTGCAAATGGCTATAGATAGCACACAAAAGTTTTTAAATCACTGCGATACTCCCTTATCAATTATTATGAACACTGTGAACACGCAAATCGAACTCTATGAGTTTGTTAAGAACCAGCACATTAATGCAGTGGTTAAGATTCCACTGCATTATAAAACAAACATTATAATAGTAAAACCACGACCTTCGGAGCACAATTATAGGTGAAGTATGTTCCATTAACTGGGAATTACACTCTTCCCGTCATCATCCTATATTGAGGAGCTCAAATCTATCACAAATCTGCTCTGGGTCGGAAACAGCTCTCGGACAGTCATGACCACAGATCCAGTTGCGTGCGCTCCTAGAAGTCCGCGATTAAATCTACAATATGGGCGTGTTTTTAATTCTCTATTTGGGAGGGTTCTTGTGACGTAAACCTGGAGCCAGCGCCCCTGGACTACCCGTGGCACGCGCCGCACATTCACAAACCAGATACAGGCACCAGAGTAAGACTGGCGTATGTTTAGACCAGCGAGGCACGTTACATTCACACTCAGCTAGGTGAACTTCGACATCAGCTGAGGTCATCGAAGGGATTCGCAAATTTTAAATGATTTGGTACCTCATCCAGGTCATTTGATATGCGATATTTTGGTTGTTGTAGGCTGTCCATTTGGATACCGTTGTTGCTTTGAAGGAATCGAAAAGGGGGTGGGTTTGGATTATGTAGCTACCTAGCAGGCTAGCTAGTGTTATACTATTAGCTGCTACTTTGTCAGTCAATTGTGTTTAAATGAAACCGACGCGTATGACGTTTATGTGAACGTTTATGTGAATTATTGTTGCGTTTCGGACTTTCAATGTGAGTTTTGCGAAGTAACGACTATCAGTACCTATTTCTTATTTTTGGTAGGACCCCCCCCCTCCCCTCCCCAGTTGGCTTTTTAGCTAGCTATATTTTTTTTTTTTACGAGGCTGGTTGCCTAATACAATTCTACAAATGTCGGATAATCAGAGTTGGAATTCTTCAGGCTCTGAAGAGGATTTAGAGACAGAGTCGGGACATCCCATTGTAGAGCTTGGAGGGACCCTCAGTAAGGTAAGGTGAAGCCCAGGGTGCGATACTGAAGGAAATGAGACCTGTCTGGGAGGCTACCTATTTAATTAACTAGGTGGTCTGCCAAGTAAAACGGAAGGGGGCCAGTGCCATTCCGCTGATTTAAATATTTCACATTTCGCTCTATACATTGTTTATTTAATAATAAAAAAATACCTTTTACGTTTACTGACGACTGCTGTTAGAAATAACCCATTTGTTAAGTGCATGCCATATTAACAGGAATTATAGGGAACTCATTTACAAACGACACTTCTTGCAAATAACAAAGACAAATCTTTAGACACCGTAGATAAAGTGAGTTCGATATTGATATGACAGTTGGTCGCCAACTTCTCTACGTGATTTCGTAATGCCCGCGCACGTTGCTTTCTTAAGCACACAGTTTATGACGTTGAAATGTACAGAAACAGTGTTCGCACAGTAGAATGTTAATTGGTGTAGTCAATCATTATCAATGAAGAGGTTGTCTTCAAGCACGTCTGTCTTTTTTGCATGCAGGCCAGTTAACTTGCTGAGAGTTATATATAGTTATTATATATACATGTGTGTGTGTATGTATATATGTATGTGTATATATATATATATGTGTGTGTGTGTGTTTGTGTGTATATATATATATATATAATTGGTTTTCTCACCACTGATCAACGACTAACCTTAGTGGCTATTAATAGTCGGCTTTGGACATACTTTGATTAACTATTCAAATTACCGGTCCAGTGATGTTTGCAATGCGGCTTCATTTAATTTGCCATACTGATTTATGAGGACATTAGTGGACAGTGTTGACTGTGTCTTACATCTGTATTTGTTTTGTTTGTTTCAGTGGACCAATTACATCCACGGGTGGCAGGACCGCTGGGTAGTGCTAAAGAACAACACCTTGAGCTATTACAAGTCGCAAGACGAGAGGGAGTACGGGTGTCGGGGGTCATTATGTCTCAGCAAGGCCATCATTACGGTAAGCGCCTGTGCAGAGCTCAAGAACACTCATTTTAGCTGCCTTGTCTGCAGCAGCTTGTCCAACCATTTAGTGGTGTGTCACTTTCCACTTTTTTGCTTTTTTGCTTGTCAGTTTGAGTTTCCGATAAATTTATGTATATGAAAGGATCTGCTCATATAAATATATACATATTTTTTTTATTATTTATTTATATTTATTATGTGTGTATATGCGCGTGTGTGTGTGCGCGTGTATGTATGTGTTGATGTTGATGTTGATGAAGATGGCGGTGGCGGCAGTTCAAAAAATGGAAGTTGCATCTCTTGGAAGTTATTTGGGTACAAGAAGAGTGGGTAATGTTCACATACTGTAAACAAGCCGATGGTTAGGTCCAGGCCAAACCATATAACTCATTTTTGTCCTGTTTGTTGTCATTTGAAAATGATCAACCCGTACGCTCCAACCAAGTCTTCTGGAAGTAGCCCTCACAAATGTTGTTTAATGCATGCACAATGGTTGTTTTCATAGCCCAAAGATTATCTCTTTAGGCACAACATGATTAAAACAATTTAAAATCTGATTAAATCCAAAAAAAGTTACATTGTAACATGAGCAGTTGGGACAATTCTGCTTTGTGATTGTTACAGGAAGTACTTTGTCGAATAGAACGGATTTAATTGTTTCGGAATTCATTTGGGTCGCCTAAATTGAAAATTCTGTTTTTTTAAAATGTGCCCATAGAAGAAAGTTTTTTTTGTTGTGTTTTTTGCACAAAAAGACACATCCTTAAAAGTGAAAAATTAAAAAAAAAGACCATTGTTGCTTAGTTGTAGTCCAGTCATAGGGTTGGTATTCATACTTCAGGAAAGTTAGTTACTAGCTTTTATATGTAAAGATGTAAGTTAATGTAATCATAATTGTGATGTTCAAATTTTTATATTCCGTTTGTTCTCAGTTTGTTTCTAATGCCTTATGCTGGGTGCTTTTGCTTGAACCTGCAGGCACCACACCTCTAGAAAGCTGTTCCTCTTGGCTTTTTTAACACCGTCTGGGCATTTGTTAAATTTGATAAACACCGTGCGTATTCTGAGTAAATGAGTACTGAAAGTTCAGCGATCAACACCGTGTGTATCACGAGTACAGAAAGTTCCGCGATCAACATCGTGCAAATTCTGAGTGAATGAGTACAGAGCAGGGGAGCTGCAGTAAACAATTAGCCGGGTCTGGATGTCCAGCGGACGCTAAAGCACC
>JAOYSI010005661.1:0-13391 GCA_025775065.1 Hiodon alosoides
AATAAAGGTAGAAAGAGAGCGTGGGTTGGTGAGGCACACCTCTTCCAAGACGCAGGTAGATAATTGGATACTTCCTGTTGAAAATCAGGAATGACGCGGCACCGAAAAGGTCGATGTGATGAAGAAATCTATTCTTTATCAAATATAATCTTTTCATTCATCTATCTTATGCCTCAGTGCGGCTGCGTTTTCTGCAACGCCCTTGATTCTCTTGGGTTGAAATGTGATGTCAGTTTGTGCATATCTAAACGTCTGTGTCCTGACTTAAAGTAATTGTTTTTATCTGGTATTGCCATTAGGTGAACTATAGTCTACGCTGTTTATAGTCTAAGCGTACTTACCCAGAAAAGGCCGTTTTCAAAAATCGAAGGGCCTGGCTAAAGATTTTTTTTTTTAAAAAGGGTAGATGTTTTTTTAAATGATTGCAAATTTGGCAATAAATAAATGCATAAGTTATTTAAAAGAATATGGTTTAACGTTCAATAATAATTACTGATTGGCTGTGCAAGAATTGCATCTATTGTCAAAGTAAGTGTCTAATTAAGAATGACCTGCACAAAAACTATTGACAAGGTATATGTTACTTCGGTTGTATAATGTAACTGCCTTTCGCACATAACTGTAACTACTGTAAAACTACAATAAATAATAAATAAAATTATAATTTAATGGTTCAAATATAAATTTTAAAAACAAAAATAATAATTAAGAAACACGTCGTAGCATGTTCTGCAAACCGTTCAAATTTTAAAACAAAAAAGTTTAATAGCTGAAGAACTGTTCATGTCCCGATACCTTTGTTTTTTTTTAATCAGGACTGTTAAAAATGAATTAATAGCACCACTCAAAAATATTTACAAATCCGGACATGCACGACTTGTTTTCTCGGGTTCCGCGTTTAACTTTCGAGCAGATAAAGAACCACACGTCCTTGACCATTATAATAAGTAAAGATATGAGTGCTTAGCATATCTGTTTCTACAGTCTTAATATATTTTCAAGTAGTTAAGAAATTCTATAAATCTGTTGTGTGTTTTTTTAATGCATTCACCGAACGTTACCTGATCCTTCTCCGCTTTCGTCGCTCCACCGCTCCCCGTTCCTTCCACCTTTCCTGTGTTTTTCATCTTTTTGATTCTCTATTAACAAATGGCCTGTGTACAAAATCAGTTTGGTGTCGCCTAGGTAATTAAATATATTTCAACCATTAAGCTTCGATCACCACAAAGTAGAGTCAGCGATGGCGCTGCAGGCGGTTTTCCGCCTCGTGATGTCAACCCTTATTTCCTCAGGTGAGGGTGTGGTTAAACACGTAAAGCTAATAGAAAGAGTGAGATTCGACAGTTGTCCACTCCATCATGAGATACGGCTTCTGATATCCTGAAACTTATTAACTTTCAGAACAGTTTCCATGCATAGGGTTATACTATGGTTTTGATTATGGTGATTTCTGTGTGTTCTTTTTATTTGTTTTTATAAAGGAAATTTATGCTGGGTATTTAGGGTATTTTTCAATGGTGGTTCACAAATAAATAAATAAAATATTTGTCTGCCGTGTAGTCAAAAATAAATACCTTGGCTTGCATTTTGCAACATATATAATTTAATGCATATAATAACATAACATAAATTACATAATTCACTATATTTCATTTAAAATTACATTTATATTAATGATCCTAAGACTCTTCTTGATGTACAAAAGTAGCTATACATGACTCGCAGACTATATGTTCCTCTCTCAGTGTGGTAACCATGGCAGTAACTCCCCATACCCTGCAGTCTACAATAGAGCGTCTCTCTCTCTCTCTCTCTCTCTCTCTCTCTCTCTCTCTCTCCAATTTAAATCCACAGTCCATTGTGCATCTCTTCTGCTGACTATCTCCCATAGCCCTGTGGGTCATTGGCCTTTTTGGACTCATCCTTGCCACTGGTCTGGCCTATCCGGTACAGCGTGTTGGCCAGGTTGTGCAGCTGGCAGGTACCAAGCTGGCAGCCTCGCTGGGCAGCCCGTCGAGGACGAGGCCTCAAGCCTGTTCTGAGAAATAAGAATAAGATAGACGTTAAAGTTGCGTGTGGAACGAATGCCAAAGTGAAAATGTTTATTGTTATGTACTTGTTGGGCACACTCATATCCCAATAGCAAAAGACCAATGATGAGATCCAATAAATGCAAAGCACCAGGGGGTAAATAAGAGCATCTGTACAGAATGGATTGTGACAAAGTAACATAACACCAGAGTGAATCAGACAGAAAATTACAATGATATAATTGTATTATCAGAAAACTCTTCATAATGCACGAAGTGGTTAAAAGTGCATGGCTGCTGAATTTTTAAAATCAAGATTAAAATTCCACTGGATGTTTTGGCAAAAGTCTATGGTGACATTGCATGGTAAATTTGTTGTTCGAAAGTTGTGAAGGTTGTGAAAATTCTGTTACTGGCATATGAAAAACTATTACTGTCAATATTTTTTCTTTTAACTACTGAAACTGTAAATCTGTTCATATTATAGTGCTATAACTGATATCTGACACCTGTGTACAGGATAGAGAATCATTACCTGTCGGTTGGTCCATCTGTGTCTTGTAGGCCAGTTGGCTGGAAGACATTCAAGCTTGGGATGTCTTCTTGCACGTTTTCAGATTTTTGAAACTTCAGTGTACCACCGTCCAAAATGTAGGGAATTGTTTGTGGTGCCCTATCAGAGGCAAAAAAATCAGTTAAAATTTGTTATAAAATGGTTATAACTGTTAAAATGTTTATAATCCCTTGTCATAATTGGCCGTAGCTATAAGTTTAGCATTCATTCATTTTTGGAACCAATTGACCAATTCATTGTCACGGTGTGAGGCAGGTTACATCCAGGACAGAATGCCAGTCCATCACAGGGAAGGAGACACATAGACAGATGCTGCCACACACGCAAACATTGGGTTTGTCATGCAGTCACCAATCCACCTAACGCACAAGTCTCTCGACTGAGGATGGAAATCTGAGAAACCAACGGACACTCCACAAAGACAGTAACCAGAATCAAACTCAGAACCTGGCGTTGTGAGGCACAATGGCTAACCGCTGAGGCATCTTACCACCCAAGTACAGGCATTGTAACTATAAATAAACTTTGATAATAATAGTTCCACACAAAAGAAACAGTTGTGGCACACACGTGTATACTGAATAGAGCCAGGAGTGTATCTATATTCATGTGCTTGATGTGTTGAGATTGTGTTTGTGTGCGTCTGTGTGTATGTGATAAGGTACAGCTCACCTGTGTGGGACAGATCTGAGAACTGTGGCCGTTCTTCCAGGAAGTGTTAGGAGTTGCAGCGCCAGGTTGAACAGATAGAATACTGTCCTGCTGGATGAATACATGCTGAGGGAACCTGTTGGACATTGGTGGGATGGAAGAGAATTAGGCATGCTTGTAAGTATTAGTTGTAATAATCGATGGATCTCCATCGATAATAACTTTGTCATTATTATTATTATTAATATTATTATTATTATTATTATTATTATTATTATTATTATAATTTTCAACACAAATCTTCGAATAACAATAAAATGAGTACTAAAAGTTGAATGTTGAACAGCCAACTCACCTCTAAAGAAATGATGGTGTATCTTGATGTATTTTAACAGATTAAATCCATGAATCAATTTTAGCCCTCTGTTTGTTTGTAGCTTGTCTTGAGATTTTAGCCTCAAACTTTGCCTTGCAGCCCCTTTATAAGATGGAGGGAGAGAGGGCGGCGTGTCTAAGAGGCATTCTACTGCACCTTTCTTTCTAACCCCCACCCCCACCACCACCACCACCACCACCACTACCACCACACACACACAAACAAACACACAGACACACAATTTGACAAATAAGTAATAAGTACTGGCAGTCATGATGTATCTTTACTTGATTCTGTTGCTTTCCCAACAATAAGCCAATTTCATACTTTACTTACTTTGTCAACTAACACTATTATTACAAAAAATGCAGTTAGACTGGATTTCAGCTACATTGTCTAATTTCTGTTTATCCAGTGACGTAACTATTTACCTCCTACGCACCCCCCTCCATCCCTCCTCCTCCCTCTCTTCGTCTTTCCTGGAGTGATTGTTTCAGAGAAGACTGTTTCACTTCCATCACCTGCAGGAAACCAGAGCTTAAAATAGCACCATTTTTCCCCCTTGCTTTCATTATCTTACTATTTTTCCTGTCATTTACTCAGTTGGTTTGAGTCTCCATTTCTGCCTGAGCGTCCTTCAACTGCCCACCTCTTTGTATGTCAGCACTGTGTGATCTGCGACATGGCTCTCTGCTTTTACTTTTAGCACAGTACATTGCACACATGCTGGTGAGAGTGCTTTAGTTATCCTCTAAGAATTCCACACAAAAAGTCCTACAATCTGGAAGAATGTTTACTGCCCCCTTAAGCAGGTAAGAAAGATAACTATACACCCTGGATCCTTCACCCGTTTCATCATTAGAGGTGTCTGGTGCATCCAGGAAAACATTCCTTATAATTTAAGAACAGACCTCTCTATAAATCTTGTCATATGGAAGAAAATGGACACAAATTTTTTACTGTGTACTTTCTCACGATGCCCTTCAGCAACCCCCCCCCATCTTTCTAGCACTCTCAGTTTCCTTCTTAAGCCCATTGTGCACCTTTCCTGAAAGAAACATCTGGAGTTGTTTTTCAGTCACTAAAACACACTGAGTCATCACACATACAGATACACAAGAGCTCTCTCTCTTTGCTAATACATACATACATATATATATATGTGTGTGTGTATATATATATATATATATATATATATATATATATTTCAGATGCCGTTTTTAGTACACAAACTGAAGACAATGATGAAGAAACCAACATGATGATTATCTAATGTCAATTTAGCCGGTTGTTTTGAAACCAAAACAATCCAGAATTTATTGTGTAATTTATTTATTTTGTATACAAATGATTGTCAAAACAACTCAAGGAAACAAAAAAAAAACACCAAATTATTATTCGTGTCTAACAGTTTCCATCCTTCCAATTGAGCTATTACCATTAGAAATATCTCAATAATTAATTAATTTTTTCAAAGAATGAAATGAATGAGGCATCCGCGGGGCCCATTTTTCATAACTGGTATTTGTTGTTTTACTCATTCAGTGGTAATGTATTATGTGTATTGTTGTGACCATTATAAGCTTTAAGCCCAACAATGACAGCTCTGTAATAGAGCTCTGTAAATGCTCTAATTCTGGGCTTACCTCAGATATTCACAACCAAAGTCATTTGAAGTCATTTTAAGATGCTGATGTGTCGAACACAGTAGCTAGGTCAACTGAAGTCAGGAATATAGTGCTATGTCTGCTTGATAAATTTCACCTTGCGTGTTTCTTAATACATTTCACAGTATATTACTTATCATGTAGCATTCTAACACATTTTTAACAGAAATATCTTTAGATGGGTATGGATTTATACAAAATAATTGTTTTAAGGCAGGGTTTAATTCATAATTGCATAATGCTGACTTTGTATAAGTCATTTTTCTTTAGTTTTCATTGATGCACACTTCCTTAAAATATACTGGAAAATTCAAGGCAAATGTGGAAAAATACCCTGGGGTAGTGTTCTGTTGTCATTACCTGTGTGCATTCTCTGTCCTGTGTGTATTTGTGAGTAAGCTTTTCCCAATCAGTTCTGAGGCATGCATCCTGTTATTCATTGTCACTTAATGCCAGCTTTATAGAGGGTTTTGTTTTAGACTTTTGTAGCCCAGTGGGTACAAGTGTAAGTATCCTGTTAGGAAACAGTTTTGTTCACCTACATACGTATTCTCGCACGCTTTAGACCCTGTACTGACAGACAGTGGGGCATACAGGTGGTGGGGAGGCCGACACAGATGCACGCACATGTATACAAAATGTGTCTGTGTCACTCAAGGATATTTTATTCTGTTAGTAACCTGTATAACGGTGAAATCAAAGCAGATTTTCTAAGATTTGCCAAAATGTAAAAATACATTTTCTTTTCTTTAAATGTTTTTCCATTTTATAGTTATTTAAAAAAAATAAAACACATCAGAACACTGGCAGACTGGCAATGACGAGACTGTGGCCTCTTCCAGGATATTACTCCGTACATTTCCCTTAGGAGGCTGTCTGGGAGATCGCCTGTGATAGCATCTGATGTCCAAGAGATGGCGGGAGTTCTCATGCTCGATTCTCTCGGGCCATTCTCCTGGGATACGTGTATTTTAAAACTGATTTCTGAAGAAACAGTCACAAAACACACAAATACATAAATTTTTTCCAAAAAAAAAAAAAGCGTGATTTGTCAAGCAAAATTCCTGTGGTCAAAATTCCTGGCAAGAATCGAGAGGCCACAGTCTCATCATTGCCAGTCTGCCAGTGTTCTGATGTATTTTACTTTTTTAAATAACATAAAACATAAAGAATTAAAAATATATTTTTTAATTTTGGCAAATCTTAGAAAATCTGCTTTGATGTCACCATTATACAGGTTACTAACATGACCGATCTGATACTGATTTAAGGCCCAGTATACAATGCCACAGCTAAATCTGATCTGGATTAGCCGACAATAATCTTCAGCAGGCCTTGAGGCATTTTTAGAATGGCATTACTTTGAGTGTCCCTTTTCTTCCTGTTCCACTACTAGACCAAGTTTATACAGTTTCTGAATTTACTGCTGCTTCCAGGAGCTTCCTAGACCTTGAACAGTCGAGCAGCCTCGACTGAAAAGTGCTTTTCATATTTTATTTTTTTTAAAACAACCATAGTCTTCAGTAGTGGAATTTTGCATCCAATGTGAACAGCCTTTGAAATTTTCATTTAATTACCATAACGTTTGATTTAATGTATAATGTAAATTGCAACAACTATGTGAAGCAATCTCTTAGTTGATCTGTAATAATGGTGTTATCTATTTTTTGTCTTTTTTGTCTTTTTAACATCTCATCTTTAAAGGTTATGAACAGAGTAACTATATGCGTGGCATTATTTAAAAATAAAGCCGTTAAATACAATGATCGCACATATTCGCGCAAAATGTAATGTTATCAATTCATGATTAACAGGTTAACAATTAATAACCCTAATTGACCTGAAGCAAACCGACTGCTCTCTTGTATTACCATGCTCTTTACATGGGGGGTGTTTTTACAATACACTTGGCCTTGAGGACAGTTTAAAAAGAAGCGAAGGGAAGTCTAGGCGTTGCATCATTTGGTTCCTTTTAATAAACTACATGCTTACGTATAACTTGTTTTTTTCAAATCAACCCATTATTAAGTACAGGCACAATATAATATTTTCTTCAAGTACATAATAACAATATTATTTTACAATTCATTTGTAATCTTATAATTAGTTATGGGCAGCTGGAAGTGATTTGAAAACAAATGTGGGACCGGGGCAGAAAGCTGAGAAGAAGGGAAGAGAAGAGAAGAGGTTTACCGAGGGTCAGAAGAAACAAAAAGGATCTAAGGGGAAAGGAAATGAGAGGATTAGATTATAACAACTCAGCCGCAATGAAATGCACAGCAGAGGGATGCAGGATTAGGCAAAGGCAGAGAGACAGGGACTAAGTAAGACATTTACAAAAGTGTAGATGATCTGTTAACAACATCTGTAAGTAAAACAGAAAGAGTATCACTGAAAAGGTTATAAGAACGGTAAATTCACTCAGAAGAAGAAGAAACAGAGGTAAGGATGAAATGAGAGAGAAATTAATGTGGAAAATACATAAGGGCGGAAGAAGAGAAAAATCTGAAATTAGGATCTGAATTTAAATATTCGCAGGAATTGCTTTCTGTTTGCATCGTAGTAATGCTTAAATGAATAATGTTCAATTTACAGAATTTGCTGGTGATACAAACCTAAATATTTCAGCTGTGCATTCACAGGAGCTTAGCACAAGGATGCAACGGTAGTGGGTAATATAATGAACCATAGCCAGAATTAAGGATTTTAAAAAATAGTTTTTAAATTTAACAGTTTTTGTCGTCATGTTCAGTTTCTGCATGGACCTGGACGTGGAGAAGATTATTCAAAGCATTAAACAGGGAGACCAGGACAGTGTTCAGTCACAGCTGCACGAGTACAACAACGAGGTACTGGACTTTCATTCTGCCTCAGTCAGTACAGATGTGATCAATGTGATGTGATGTCAGGGCTGTTGTACTGTATAACATATAATGCTTATCTCATCTGTTATTTCTTCATTTTTTTTGTACAGTATGCAGAGTGCTTTTTCTTCGACGCAGAAGAACGGGAAAGAAGGAAGGTAAAAAGTAAAGGACAGAGAGAAATGTGGAGTACCCTCTCAGCACCTCAGCATATTGCCTTCCATTACATAGAATGAGATACAGTATATAAAGCCTATAGTATATAAATCCTTGTCCACGTTCCCTGTCTACTCTCTCTCTCTGTGATTAGTAATTCTGCTGTATCAGTTGCCACTGATCCGCTGTTCTCAGTCTGCCAGGAGGTTAAAGCTTGAAGTAATTAAATAATTAGAATAAACCTTGCTTATCCATTCTTACTCACTCTCTCTCTCTCTCTAATTTACCTAATTGTATTATGTTCTGCCTGTGATTGAACATATATTTTCCACGTTGACTTACATAATTTTGCATTTGTTTACTCTACTTTCATTTTTCTGGTTATGAACGTATGGACTTAAACAGCAACAGGAACTGGAAGAGGTAACAATCGTAATAATGTCAATGTAACATATTTTGTGATACTGGCATGTGGCATTGAACGGAATTCTAAGTACCAGCTTAATGCGCTAGATAGTTATATGGAAAAATAACTATAGTAACAGTCTCCAGTTGACAACTTGGTTGTACACTAATTTGAAACATCATTAGACCTTTTTCCATTAAAATAATTGCTAGAATGTTACACGCACCAAAAATAAGTTGGTTGATTCGATTTAACTGACAGTTTGATACGCCACACAAATGCAGAATTGCATGCAGTGGCAGATGGTTGATTTCACAATGGGCACGTAATGAACCAGTGCATTTCGAAAAACTGCGCCTCTTCTGATAACGGCAATCTTATGTCCTGATGAAGAAACTTGTAATTGTTATTGTCCTGCAGACGCCGTACACACATCGTTGCACTGTAAAGATCCTTACTCCAAACTTCCAAGGCGCAACCCGGTACTCGCAGCAATTTGGTAATTTATAAAGAGCTATAGGCACGCTTCCGTCTCCTGGGGCCGGCTGGCTAAAGTTTGGCTGCATAAACAGAGCTATTTTCGTACAAAGTTTTCAAAGGTGGATCGTGTAATCCTGAAGTCAGGCAATCATTGACTTTGAGTAACGGGCGGCGTTACTTAGATCTCCCACCACGCCTTTGATATGTGACGCTGCCAGATTTCAGGTGATGAACGAGCATGAGATAAAGTCAGGCTTGCTTCTAGTAGGCTGAGAAAATGCAGGCGTAACCTCTGAATTTTCTTGTTTCTAAGCCGTATTTTAATCAAAATGTACCGGCAGACAAATTGACAGATTCAAACCAACGGTCACCCCTGCTGAATCATGTTAGCAGGATTCATGACGCCGACTGGCAAACTTCTGTTTTTTAAACTGTAAACCGCAGTTACTTTGTTGGGCGTGGACTACTGCACGCTTATAACGCAGTTGCTATAGATAGTCGTATGTAATTCACAAAAGCAAACAGTTAATGCGAACGTTATTGAGAGATAAATAATTTAGGTTTAAAAATTGGTTTGCGACATCACGTAATTGGCTAGGTTGGTTCTATTTATGGAAAACCGAGTTGTGACTTTAGTGGCGTACATATTTAATTCGACCAATTTATTTAATTCGGTAATAAGTACCAGCTTAATGCGCTAGATAGTTATCTGGAAAAAAACAAAACAATAGTAGCAGTCTCCCTTTGACAACATTCTACTAAATGATTACATCATCTGCATTATTGTAAAGGGGAGTCAATGTTAACACTACCATATAGTGTTAGTTTGATTGTAATCCTTAAGCTGTGCATATTGTATGAATCTGACATTTCATATTATGTGTATCATAATTTATGTACTTTTGGCTTAAAGTGCTGGACAGCAACAGAAAGATCTGTAAGGCTCAGTGTGATCTAAGGTTTTTTCCATTTCAGTCTGTGTGCCCATTTCCCCATTTCTCCCTTTCTCTCTAATGCCTTCCTCAGTTCAGGCGCAACAAGGTGAGAGAGTATGTCCCTAACTCAGACTCCGACTTTGACTCTGATGGAGCTGAGGACCCTGACATAAGTCTCAGACAGGTGATACACTTTGTCTCTGTATTTCCAATACATTACTTCAATACAAAACTATTTGCATGACTTTCAAATAAATATCTGAATGGATTTATAATGCATTCTCTGCCTCAAATTATCTGTTTTTGAAAATTCAATATTTTAAACACATCCATGAGAAGTATTTGAAAATACTTGAAATATGTATTTGACCCCATTATTTAAAGAGACATAATACAAATTGAGGGTAGAAACCTGACTGCAGAGCATTGCATTTATGAATGCCATGGATATCATATGCTGGCCTTTCTGTCTGCTCATCCTGACACAACAAAATGTCTTCATATTTCATATTGTTGGAAGTCTCTGTAACTGCATGCATTAAAGTTGTACAACTTGTGGCAGCCACATGCTCAACGTGTTTCAAATTCTACATAACGCTATAAAATTATTACAGAGTAATTTTTGTGTACTTCCTATGTAGAGGCCAGCTTATTTCCATTTACCCTCCTTGAGGATGAGCAAAGTTCACATGTACATACAGTAGAAGAAACTGTGGAGGAATGTTTTATTTTACAGTAGTAAATGTTCCCCAGCATCTTTCTAATTTCCTCCTGGTTCTGCAAGTACACTCATCTCAATAGCACTCTCATCTCTCTCTCGTTCTCTCTCTCTCTCTCAGAGACTGGCAGCTGCATTGATCTGGTTCATCAGGACCAGGTTGCAGCCATTGGTGTTAAAGGTATGTCTACGGACTTTGCGCATCCTCTCCAGGGACAAACAAGCCTTGGGTCCCCTGATCACTGACACAGCCCTGCTCACACTGGCCAGGCTAGGAGGCATAACAATGCTTCCTCTACCTGAGGAGGAGGATGGCGAAACGGATCGTCATGGTGAAATCAGTGCTACAGCTGAAACTAAGTCCAGTCCTGGCACTAAAGAAGAAGGGGTCACTAACATTGATGCTGAAGACGCCGTCAGTCTTGCTGATGACTCTGCTGCCAGTCCAAGTGCTACCGATGAGACAAAGAACATTAAAATCCAGGTCACTGATATGAATGTAATCAACTGGACTCAAGACCAACAGATCGGTGGACAGCAGACCTTCACATATGCCAACGTCACAGAAATGTACAGCAGCTACGATGGTGCACATACAAGGAGTGATACTCACGGAGTACTCATACGAGGGAAGAAGGATAATAGAGCAAAGAGTGTGGATGAAGATAATGAACAGGATGTAGAGGGCAATGAAGAAACGTGGAGAAAAGAGGCAATGAAAGCTCTATGCAATATCATCTACAACAGCCATTGGGCACAGGAGAGAGCCAGTGAACTGAGGTACTGAAACAGACTGAATGTGGATGGGAAGTGTACAGAAGGAAAGGGTAATAAAAGAAAGACAAATTATAGAGATGGATTGAGTCGTGTGAAGAGATGTCTCCTAGGTCCATTTTCTAGTTCTCCTAGGTCTTTTCTGTGTGGTGACATTACTCTTCTTTCCCTCCTTGACTCCTGTCTCTGATTTCTTCTCAGGCTGCTATCAGGTTTGTCGGACAAGTTAACCCATGGCATCCAGGCTCTAGCTCCTTCTAGTGTACAGTTTTATGAACTGCGGCTCCTATTTCTCCTGACAGCATTAAGACCAGAATTGAGAAAACAGCTACAACAGGTAACCAAAATGTTTTATATTGCATTTGTTAAACACTCCCCTTTAATTTCATTAAACCATATCTTCATCTCTCAGGAAGGGGGAGTGTCCATGTTAACAGCAGCTTTGGAACAGTGCCTATCCGTACAATGGAAAGAGCCTTATGAAGTGCTAATGGACCCCATGGCACCGCCTGTCTCACTGGAGGTGTCAGAGCGTGCTGTTGAGATTCTCAAGACGCTGTTCAACATCACACACAGCGTTCATAAACAGGAGCTCGACAGTGTGAGAATACATTTTAGTTATTTAAAGCATTCTTGTGGCGGTCATTCACCTAATAATGATTCTGTTTTGAGGATTAATGATTTACTGTGTTAATCTGTCATGATGATGGAGTAATTTAGATGATGTCAACTTTCTATGCTTTTTAGGATGATGCTGCTCTCTATCGCCACCTTGCTGCAATTCTGCGCCACTGCCTGCTATTGTCTGGTGAAAATGAGGAGAGAACTGAAGAAGTGCAGGGGTGACTTGAATTGAATTTAGATAAAATACCTGTAAAATATCCTTTCTTCCTCTGTGTTAAACATCACTGTCTTCCCGCAATCTCCCCCTCTCAGCCATACAGTGAATTTGTTGTCGGCGCTGCCCCTGCAGTGTCTGGACGTGCTGCTGTCCGTGCCTTTGTCTGAAGGCTCACTCGAGTGGGAGGGCATCAACATGGACAGTGTGCAAACTCTTTTGTTCTTCACTGAAAGACAACTGGACAGGGTGAGTGAGCTGGGAAAGAGAAAGACAGACGGTGATATGGGATTTTGCCGCCGAGAGGTTTATAGGTATATATGGGGGCAGAAGAAAAAGTTTGAGATGGTTGAAGAAAGTAAGAGAAACACATACTGTACTGTTACTTATACAACAACACTATAAAAATGTACTGGTAAACACTTCAAACTTCTACTGTATTATATTAAACTTGTGAACTTACTTTTTTCTTCTTATATTTACAGGGAATTAAGTTGAAGGAGAAACTGACTCCAGTGTTGAATCTGCTTACTGAGAGCAGCAGGGTTCACAGAGGGACTCGGCATTACCTCCGACACAAGGTGAATCGGTTTCTTCTCCTTGCTTCTCTTTTTACGTGTATGTAACAGGTCTTCTGAGGTCTAACATGTTACAACTGACTCAGTGACTCATTACCTGAAATAGCCTAGACAAATGTGTAGACAAATGGAGACATGAACACAAATACAGCCGGTGTCCAGTACATGCAAGTACGGTCAAGGTGACTGTTACAGGACTTGCAAGTTATTGTTTTGGACCTGAACCCTTCCAGGTTTTGGTTGGGTCTCGGGCATTTGAGAGGACCCTGAAAACCTTTAGTTTAATATTAGGACTATGCATAAAATACATTACCTGAAGTGCAAAAAATAATTACATAATAATT